>JARYGA010004836.1:0-26209 GCA_030545235.1 Helianthus tuberosus | reverse complement strand
TAAAGCGTCTATGAACAGATCACTAATGTTTTGCAAGGACATTAATATGTGCGGTGGCGTAGGAAGTGCTCAAACCTAGCGAATTTCCTCCGGTCCATCTGGCTGGAACGACATAGTCACTACATGCGGCCACACAAGGACCCATGAGTGGGGCTCGCTACACCCGATAGATCTACCACTCCCACCCCTCGGTCTTAACTAGATTAATGACACTTATGAGAGATACTACCCATCCACATGATCTAACGGTTCATTCCCTAGCTAAACCATACCATTGAAACATGTATTGCACAAATTTGAGAAAAGGGGGACATGAACTCACAAATTTGCGTCCGAAGACTCCTGTACTCAAAGTGGATGTCCTCAAGTCGTACTACTACCTACACACGTGGCAAGTTTTATTAGACACTTAGGTCGTGTAACGACTCTTAGCCTTAGTCATTTATTATGACATAATTTGGAATTTTGGTATACTTTGGATTACACCCTCGGCGTATGTTGTATATGTAATTCTATAATTCCAAATTATATATATATATATATATATATATATATATATATTATTCAAAATAAGGATATTTTAACTTAAATTATTTCCATACAATTATTCGGGGGTACTTGTTAAAAATAATATATTTTTAACTTGTTTTGTCGAATGGTTCTCACATACATATTTTCAAGTATAGGTATACTTGTATTATGTGTATGTTATTTTGTATTTTCGTATTTGTGCATAATACTTGTATATGCATATTTTACCAAGTGTTGGTAGTGTATGTCGGTATGTATTTATACGTATAGGAATACGTATTTTCCTGTATGTATTAAGTATTCTATACTTAATTTATATATAATTTTCCGGAATATTGTTTTTGCATAATTTAAAAATTACCAACTTTATATTCTTAAAATATATATATATTTTAATAGAATTTTATTGAAAAATATCTGTAATTTTATTTGGTAAAAATATGTATACATCCACATATATAAGTTAAAAATAATATAGTTTTAAGATCAAAGTTATAAAAATATATATTTTTAGTTTTCACCAAGATAATATATTTTTGAGTTGTTTATGAAAATATATATTTTCTTCCACTCCAAAAATAATATATTTTCAAATTTGATAAAATATGATATATTCTTATAATAATGGTAAAAATTCATACTTTGTCGTTTATTCGGTTTCGAAAATACCGTTTACCAAATTTGTCAAGATACGAATTAGATTTTCGGAATATATATTATATAGTCCAAAGTGTCCATTGTCCGAATCGTCCAATATTTGTGTGTAAGTTATATATTTATTTTCTTGTGATTTTGGTAATACTTCAAATTACAATTTTTAGTATTTTGGTGTGGTATATTATTTTTCAAGTTCCTATTTTTTAGTATAATTAATACAAGTAATATACATGTAGCACATACTTTTTGTGACTTCTAAATATATATATTTTCCTAAATATATACTTAGTCATTTATTCTTGAAAATCAACCTCCAATACTTGTAATTTTTATAACAAAAATTATGGCAAATCTTTATATTTAAAACCATGATCCAAAATCACTTGTAAACACTTGTTTAAACATATTTTACTAAGTGTTAAATTTCTACAAAAATTTTGCCATAATTTCCTTTGAAACTGGAGGTTTCCATGCTTATAGCATATCATTTTCTTTTTCAAAAACTCATCAACAATCATCGTCAACATTCCTACACTTACCTTATGCCATAAACATATTTCTACATGAAGGTATGTACTTGAAGATTTATAAAATCTTGTAGTATTTTAACATGATTTACTAACACTAAAAACATGGTTTTTATTTCATAAAACTCATTTTTACAAAATTTCCATCTTCACAACTTGTAACTCATTTTTACAAAAATTCATATTCTTGAGTTTTTCATGTCTTCTATACATCAAGGGTTCCATTTTTACACTTAAAACCAAATCATGTTAACCTTGAAGTAAACTTGTTTTTCTTGAAACTTTTATGTTTGAAATCTTTCACTTTTAAAACCTACAACTTGTAGGAACCATCATTCTTCACAAAATCATGTTCATTTTCAAGTTCATACTTAACATAAAGGATCATCAACATGGATCTTTCAAGATCCATCCTCATACTTGCTAGATCATGTTTTAAATCATCATCTAGCAAGCTTTTATGTGGTGATCTACACCATACACTCAAGAAATCAACAAACAAGTTGATCACATACACTAAACAACTTAGATCCTTATGATTTTGAGCTTTATTATTATGTTCATCTTCTTGTTTTTGTGTGATCTTTAGATTTTTAGTTACTTATATACTTTAACCACTAAAACAAGGTGTAAAAGCATGAACAAGAAGACTTACTACTAGCACAAAGGCTAGGGATGAACAAGATACAAGATGAAGAAGAAGAATGGTGGTTAATAGCTCCTCAAGTTGGTCCTTCAAGTTCCCTTGCTTGCAAACTTCTTAGGTAGCCTTGATACACCTTAGAACACTCTTGGATTGCCTTGAAATGGACTAGAAAATGGAGGTGAGAGTGGGGGGTGCTGGGCCGTAAGTTTGGAGGAGGAGAGGAAGGTTTGTTGTGTTTGAATGTGAAGATGATAAGAAGTGAAATCTAATGGTTTTTATTAACTTCTTTCCAACATTTTATTACCCAAAGGATCCATGTTTAGTATCTAAACAACATTGTCAAATATAATATTCAAGAAAGGTGGGGCGGGGCCCTTTTAGGCTGGTTTTCGAAATGGGGGGGTGTTTAGTTGGTTTTGAATGATAAGTTAGATACTTAGTTAGATCTTAAGTGTTTTAGTTAGGGGTTTAATGTGTTTTGATGTGTAATATGGTGTTTAGTGTTAACAACTAGTCTTATGATGTTGACACATTGCCCTTGTTTTAATTTTGGTGTTTTGGGTAGTGTTCGGTTATTCGTTCGGTAGTTGGTTCGTTAAGGTGCTAAATTGCGCAGTTTAGTGAGTTATGAGATACCTTTTATGACAGTTTTCATTCCCGACACTTTACAAGTTTTTCTGGACATCTAAACCTTATTTCTACATAATATTTTGATGTTCATTTGCTGATTTTTGCTGAATTTTGGCGAATTCTACATTTAGAGTGTGTTCGGGTACTTTTTAGTGTTTATTCGTCACTCGGAAGGCAGTTTCATAACCCTTACTTTCCTACATGGAGTTCTAATATAAACTTTGGTTCTGAGCCTCAATCTGTGTCCTAACATGATGTCTGTCTGAGTACTGAACTCCTGTCAGTACTACTAGTTTATCTAATAAGTGTGCTAGTTTTGTCTGTGCACTAATTGAACTGTTTCGGGTTGCATTTAACAATCACAAGTAACATGCATCATGTAATGTATTTGTGAGTTCTTTGAAAGTAAATCATGAAATCATTCATATCTTAAGTTCAACATGCACAACCATATATTATAAATTACTGTTCACATCGTACGGAATTACAAGAAATAGTGTCAGTTGTCACAACATATTGATATTTGTTAATACTTGTTGTTTTGATGATCACATGTGGGATAATGTTGATAAAAATGGTATGTTTGATGTTATTGTTGATCACGGGTATGGGTATATTTTTGGGTGTTGTTATGGGTTCAAACCAGTGGTTGGAGATTAATTAGTTACCAAATGATCTCATATGTGATAAAAATCTGCTGTAGTTAAGGTTCATAAGTCATTTGGGTTGTTAGGTTATCATTTTTGGGAGTTGGGTAACGAAACATGAAGCTGTCCAACAGTTACCGCCAACTTTAGTTGGCTATAACCGGGTCATAACTTAATGAAAACTGGATTTTCTTGAGTCCAAAATGTGGTATTTCGAAATACGCTTCTTATGGCGCTGGAATCACAATTTCTAGATGTCGTTTATTATTTTAAACAAATTATTTCATTTTAGTGTTCAAAGCTTCATTTTTTGGTAGAATTTGTGTGTAGTTTTTCTCATCATATCTCGGTGAATACTTGGAGTTAGGTCATGAAATTTATACAATAGATGGTCTTAGGTGTCTGTACAGTAGATGAATTTAGTGCTCTCATTAAAAATGAGACCTGAGAACTTGTTCCTAAAACACCAGATATGAACATTATTCGCAGCATGTGGCTTTTTAAGCACAAGTTTAAATCGGATGGAAGTCTTGAACGTTATAAGGCTCAGTTGGTATATGACGGTCGAAAACAGTAGGTGGGTATTGATTGTGGGGAAACTTTTGGTCTGGTGATCAAACCAGCAACTATCCGGTTGGTGTTATCTTTAGCTCTATCTCAGTCATGGAACATTCACCAACTTGATGTCACCAATGGCTTTCTACATGGGAATCTGGCTAAAACGGTCTACATGCATTAGCCCATGGGATTTCGACATCGGGATTATCCGGATCATGTGTGTCACCTTAAAAAGTCTCTATATGGTTTAAAACAGGCACCTCGCGCGTGGTATCAACGATTCACAGGCTTTGTTCTCAGGATAGGCTTCATGCAGAGGAAGTCTGACAACTCTCTCTTCATCTATCATTAGGGATCACACACAGCTTGGTATCAACATTTCACAAACATCTGTTGCTTTCCAACAGAGGTTTCCTAACAATTGTTATTCATTATCCCCAACAGAGCCTTTTTTAAAACAGTGGGATAGGGTTAGGAATCATGAGCCTTGGTATCAACCTTGTAAGCTTCTCAAGTGTACAACCTACCAAAACTATATCACACTATATATTTTAAGTAACTTGCATGATAAAATAAAAACCATATGATATAATTTACTTAACGCGTGTGAGAATAAATATGAAAATCTTGTAAGCTAGTATTAATTCATTTTAGCCCATTTTCTCTTATCCATTTAAACTTTAAATATTAATAAGAAACAAGTAGAATTTAATAGAAATAATTCTAAAGTTACTAAAAAATTAGGAAATATCCATATCTATACATATAATAAAATAAAGAGTAAATTACGATTTGGGTCCCTATGATTATATTACTTTTACTCTTTTAGCCCAAAAAGTAATCTTTTAACATCTGAGCCCTCAACATATTTTTTTCTAACCGTTTTGGCCTCCCAACATTCTTTTTTCTAACCGTTTTGGCACCTAAAAGTAAATGGATGAGATTAGTTTTAGGGGCCAAAAGGGTTAGAAAAAAAGACGTTGGAGGCTCAGATGTTAAAAGATTTCTTTTTGGGCTAAAAATGTAAAAGTGATATAACCACAGGGGCCAAAATCGTAATTTACTCTAAAGTAAATCATATATGAGACACATGACGCTCTATGAAGTGATTTCATTTATATTTTCCCGCCTAAATAAAATAGATATAGATAATACTTGTTAATAAGATTCAAAAAAAATATATTAATCCATGAAATTTATCTTTTTATTCTTTACCCTAAATAAATAGATAAAGATAATATTTGTTAATTAATAAGAATTAAATAAAAAATATATTATTTTATCTTTTACCATTTTATTTTTCATTTATATTTATCCTGTCTTTGCTTTATGAAAGGGATTACTAAATTGAATTATAATAAACTAAGCATAAATAACTCATCAATTCTACTAACGTTTTAGACTTTTAATGTAATAAAATACAAAAATAATAACCTATAACAAAATCGTTTATGTTAATACTCTAACAATCTATAATATGTAATCTTTTATAATAAAGGATTGAGTTCATTTTATAACTTTAATAAAGAGTTGAATTCATTTCAGAAATTGAAATGATTACAAAACTTTCAGAACTCTTAAGAAATAACCAGTTTATTTGTACATTCTGTCTGTTTCTCATATTAAATATTCGACGTCACGTGTCAACTTCTAATAAACTATAGATTTTAAAAATTATATGACATGTTATTTAAAATTAATATTAAAAAAAAAAACATTTAATTCACCTGTGTAATACACAAATCCCTAATCTAGTAAAAATATACATAATATAGATAATAATGGGCTGAAGCTACCTACAGTAAAAATTTGAGATCATAATTCAATTCTTAAATTGAGTTATGACATTCGTAATGGGCTGCAAATTCTGCCAGAAAACGCATCCTGAACCTTCGATACCGAAAAATTTATAAAACATTCAATTTTTGTCGAAAAAATGCCATTCCAGTGGGGTTTTAAAGATATTTCCTGGAATTATATTTTAGACTCAAGAAACACATGTTTTTCTCACGTTTTGTCCACGTTACAGCCAATACAAGTCGGCTGTAAATTCTGATCAGAAGCTGTTTGAATTCAGCTTTCAATTAAAACATGTTTATGACACTATAACACTATCTTTAGCAAATCAGAACCCTAAAATCATCACATGCACGAACTTAGCATCAACAAATCTGAATTTACTTCATGGTGATCATGAATTCACAAGAATTAGACCTAATTTCATCATATACTTGTCTAGGGTTTGTTCCTAGACACTATATTGTTCCTATATCATATACATAACAAACATGCATCAACAATTTCTGAATTCTCTAAGTTAATCAGAATTTCAAGTAGTGATTTTCTATCAAATTTCACATACCTTATGATCTCCTTGCAATGGGGATCACCAATCTAAGCTCAGATTTCGTTTTGGGATGGATTTGAGCCTTCAATTTGTGAATTTTGTGCCAGTTAGGATTTGTGGGAGAAACCTGGTCGCTCCCCTGCGTTTTGTACGAACCAGACAAGTGTGTGTCTGGTGTATTTTTGATATTAATATGTCAAGTTTCACACTTGACAACTTTAGTCCCTCCAATTTCGTTTTTATTTTATTTTAAGTGTTTAACCCACTCATAAGTCACTATCTAACTAGGTTAGAATTATTCCTATTTAGTTTATTTTGCTTATTTACCGACATCATATTAGTAATAAAAGAATTTATATTTTCGGGGTGTTACATCACAGTTTATCACCTAAATTCATATTACTTAACTAGGTTAATTATTCCTAGCCAACTTAGTAGGTTCGGGAAGTTAAAAACCCGTTTTTTTTAAGTCCCGTTAGCTCGGGCTCCTTATGAACTTTTGTCTTCTCAAGTCGTTTGCTCTCTTTTTATTTATTATTAGGCTTATTTATTTGAATCCTAATAATTTCAGGGTTAATCTTTTCTGCTAACGGTATTCTACCCGCTCTTTAGTATTAACGGGGTTTAATTACCAAACCCGTTTTCGGGGTGTTACAAGTCTACCCCCCTTAAAGAGGTTTCGTCCCCGAAACCTTATTTACGTATTTCTTTTAATTTAGACTAAACAAACTTAGTTTCGTTTTCAAGATATTCATTCGTTCCTTTCGATCTAACGTTTTAATTTATATTGACGTGTACGTCTTTCATGTGTAAGGCCTCGCGGACCGTTATTTTTAGCTTATATCGTTTATCTTTATCGACCGAGTTGTCACTTGACCACTCATTCGCGTTAGTCTTGTTAACCTGTTTTATCCCGCGCTTGTCTTATATTAACAAGCGCTTGGTATTTGTCATGACACTATCTTGACTTCGAATAGTTTTATCGACTAGACTAATTAGTCGCCGTCACTTAATATCTCGTCACCCGGGTATACTATTTTGCCATCTCTGGCCTCATGTGTGTTTAAGATTTTCTAATTCACCTCATACCACTTATGTTTTGTTAAAACGTTGCTTTTGACTAAAACTAAATTTTTAGTTTACGTTTCCTCTTTGTCTTACGTCTTCCCTCATTTCTAGGAATGTTACTTCCGAGGATCTATTCCTTTTTCGCTGTCATTTCGATAATGACTTCGCCCTTTTTGTGACGTAACACAATTTAAAAAAAAATTGTGGATTCTTTTGTCAATTTATCCGTTTAAATGTTTAGTGAAATTCTTCACTTTCGTTAACCAGACTCCTCGTGATCTCTTTGCTTTAACCCGTTCGATTAACTTAGCGAAACCCATCGCTTTTATACTAACCTTACTTTTCGTTATTATTTTACGCGAGAAGTTGCAACCGTTTTCCTCGCTTTACTATATTGACCCGTAGGTTCCTTCGCATAGCCTCGCAGGCTTTTTCCTTAGATTTCCACCCTCTAAGGTAAAACCCCATCAATTCGTTTCTTTTTATTCGTGATCTGAGGGTCTTTTGGTTCCGTAGACTTAACATTAATTATAATCCCGTAGGTTATGATGATCTCGTAGATCATCTTTTATTCTAATCCTTATTCAATTGTGTGTATATATATATATATATGGCGTCAAGGCACCCCTTTTTATGTTTAGAATTATTCAATTTTGCTTTTTGGATTTCTTTTTACCTTGACCGTAGTCTAAGGCTACATTTTTTTTCTTTCGAATTATCTTTCCGACTTTATGACTTCTAACGTCATTTACACGTCGGTTTGTCCTACACTTACCATTACCCGCTTCTTACCTATGCTTCTTTACGACCCGTTACCCGGGTTCTTTATTATTTCGCGCTTCCATTATTCGGTTTGCGCTTACTTGCACTATCAAGCTTTTATACTTTATTTATCTCGTTTGACTTATTCGTGTGAGATTTCCTTACTCATGAACGTCAAACTTCGTTCTTTATTCGACCCATTCAACTTTAAAATAGTTGAACGTAGTTATCAAAATTTCTGTTTGCAAATTCTCATCGTCTTTTAGTCATGACTCTTAATCCGAGTCCTTTGGCTTTCTATTTCGCGTACCCGTCTCTTGGTTTACGCATACTTTCAAAATCCTACCCATCTATCGGGTATCTCTACCGAAGTTATCATCAAGTAACCATTCTTATATGGTTTTAGACATCATCTTAATTTATTTGATCATCTTAGCGAAATCCATTGCTTTTATTTAGTCAAGTCTTTTATTCTACCCCTTTGACTTGTCTGTGTGAATTTCATCACTTATGACAGTCAAACTTTATCTTTATGCCTTAGCATTCTCATTAGTTGGTTTGTATTTTCATTTACTTTAATCTTTGTCCCTTCTCTTGGGCTCGTTATTCTAACGTAATACGCTCCCTGTCATCCGACTTGCGTTTACGTTTACTATCAAACATCTTACTTGTTTGACTCATTTGGGTACCATTTAAGTTATTCCCATTCACCCAGTCCTTACTACATCGGACGTAAATGTGTCTGCTACAAGAAGTTCATGGTATCATACGCCACTACTTACTTGGCCAGAGTAAGCGATCAACACATGATACACATGACCTTTTTGTAGTTTTCACATCACACCCCATGTAAGTAACGCCCCTATTTATTTCATATCTCCGATTTCATTTAGTAAAACTTTATTTAATTGCAAAACAACAATCATTAGTTTTACTAGTTTTACTTTTGTACATATAAAATGTTTTTCTTTTCTATTGAACTATTATATAATCACATTCGTTAATGTGATCGCTACTTTTCTCAATAACATTATATTGAGAGTTTTCCACTTGGATAATTACCCCCCGTCCAAGTTTCCATATGAACTAATCCTATTATTTCTTTGTTATTCATCATCGTGAATAACACATGCTTCTATTAAACTTCTCTTGGAAACATCATCCTGAATAGATATCCTATTCAGGTTTTATTACATATATGCAACCGTCTTTCCCTACGTGATTGTTGCATATTACTACTTATACGATTAAATTTAAAAACGTGCACCTGGTAATGCTTGCCCTTACGGGCTTCTCTTGCCGTTATCTTTGTTCGCGATCGTCACGTGATTTAGGTCCTTGATGAATATGCTCTGCTTGTCATACCTCGGACCGTTCCTCCGTCATATCCGCAATTCATTCAACTCTCGTCACCTTCAGATGCGAGTGTCCTTCAATTAAAACATTCACAAAAGTTAGTCATGTCGACATCAATAATTACCCGTATTATAATACGAGGCTTTCTGGTATACATGTCAATGCACGTAATTTCGTTAACTATATCGATTCTTGATCGATTTAATTGAGGTAACGCGTATTATACGATAACCCTATGTGTTGTTCACAACACTTTAATCATACTAAACCATTAACATACTTGTACTTACCGGATTTGCGATCAAGCCTCGAACCGAACACACTTACTCTTTTAACCTTGAGCTCTGATTACCAACTTGTAACACCCTTGCTATTATTTTAAAGGTTTTCGTATATATTACGAAAATAAACTTGTAATTATGACTACAAATATGTCTTAAAATTTCGATTTAATTAAAACTTTTACAAATTAAAAATACAACATAATGTAACTTAGTTCGTCGTTCGAAAGTTACGACGGCACACCGTGCGGAAGCTTCTTTTTCATGTGTTCGGTTCTTTCTCGTCGCTTGATCTTCATCCGGGTACTCCAGATATCCACCTATGATCAAAACCAACATAGAAGTGAGTTTTGATAACTTAAATATAAGTTTAAATAAGTTCTACGCATCAAACTATCAATCAAAATAATTTTTCCGACTTTTATGTCTCCCGCGTGTCGCGAGAGACTCAACACAACATGTCGCGTGTCGCGACCCAGACAACGTTACCCGTTGCGAGCCGCGGGGGAAACCATTTTTCAGCAGGTTCGTATCTGGACCTGCATTTTCTGCCCAGCTCTAGTTTTATCCAAAGTGCAAACTTCAATTTGCCATAACTTTTTATCTACTTAACCGATTTACACGATTCTTTTTTTCCTACGCGTTCGAAATTTAATTCTCCATCTTATGGAGTTAAAACCTGATACTAAACTACTTCAAAAATTCAGATTTCAAGCTCTTGGCTTGAAATTCCTTTTTAACACTTTTGACCAAAAATATCGCTTTTAACAATAATTCTAAATATGCGTACCTGGCTCGAGTCATAGGATTGACCAATTTAAATATCTTTCACTATTAATTTCTAATTAATACCAACGCGAACCGTATGATATTTCCTGTAATCACAAAACTCAACAAGCGATCATCAATTAATATTGTCAAATGATCTTGCCAATGTCATTTGACCCGTTTAGTCCGAACGACCATTTTCCATTATGAGATGATATCTAGTTACCATCTCGCCCTTTTTACCCATTCTGGTTTACACCATAACGTAATGTTTCAAAATTTCTTATTAGTTCATCGTCACATAACTAATTTACCAATTTACCCTTTTTTTGCCATTGTTTATGATTTCTCACCATTGCACTTGTTCCGACTCATATTATTTGCGTCGGAACATTGTAATTCTATTACTAACTTTTCCTTATTCATTTTCAATACACACAACTGATGTATACTAAAAAAAGGGTGTAAGCTTTTACTTACCTCGCATCCAAATTACGCTTTCCTTTTCGTACTTGCTCCGTTTGACCCGCTTCATTCCCAAGCCTCCATCTAGCTTGTCAAGAGTCAAACTATCATCATAATTCACAAGGTGGTTAGATTAGTCATTATAACCATGACTATTCCGCCTTATTATTTTCTATGTCAGAACTACTATTCGACTCCGTCCATGGTTAGTTTAACTTTTCAAAAGTTAACTACCCTTAATTATATGATATGTGCATATAAGCTAAATCGACTTCATAATTAAAATTTGTATTACCCCACATCACACGTAATTAGTCGAACTAGGAAATTACGCACTTGATTCATAATTTCAACATATGAACATTGTGGGCATAATTTATAACATCAACAATCAAGTTTCGTATTACAGAAAATATGCTGTTTTTGGTGACCTGTTTAACCTGTTTACAAGTCTTCAAAAAATATGATTTTTTTTATGTGACATACCTCTCGGAGGGTTAGGCCTTGTGTTAAAATTTCAAGATCTAACTCTTTACCAAAAAATCATAAAAATTCATTTACTAAGCTGCAATCAGATTCGTCACTTCAAACTGCAGCTTACGAAAAAATTCATTTAAAATTCCTCGTTTATCCGATTGACGAAATTCCAATTGGAACATTTTGGAATTACCTGAAGCTACCTACAGTAAAAATTTGAGATCATAATTCAATTCTTAAATTGAGTTATGACATTCGTAATGGGCTGCAAATTCTGCCAGAAAACGCAGCCTGAACCTTCGATACCGAAAAATTCATAAAACATTCAATTTTTGTCGAAAAAATGCCATTACAGTGGGGTTTTAAAGATATTTCCTGGAATTATATTTTAGACTCAAGAAACACATGTTTTTCTCACGTTTTGTCCACGTTACAGCCAATACAAGTCGGTTGTAAATTCTGATCAGAAGCTGTTTGAATTCAGCTTTCAATTAAAACATGTTTATGACATTATAACACTATCTTTAGCAAATCAGAACCCTAAAATCATCACATGCACGGACTTAGCATCAACAAATCTGAATTTACTTCATGGTGATCATGAATTCACAAGAATTAGACCTAATTTCATCATATACTTGTCTAGGGTTTGTTCCTAGACACTATATTGTTCCTATATCATATACATAACAAACATGCATCAACAATTTCTGAATTCTCTAAGTTAATCAGAATTTCAAGTAGTGATTTTCTATCAAATTTCACATACCTTATGATCTCCTTGCAATGGGGATCACCAATCTAAGCTCAGATTTCGTTTTGGGATGGATTTGAGCCTTCAATTTGTGAATTTTGTGCCAGTTAGGGTTTGTGGGAGAAACCTGGTCGCTCCCCTGCGTTTTGTACGAACCAGACAAGTGTGTGTCTGGTGTATTTTTGATATTAATATGTCAAGTTTCACACTTGACAACTTTAGTCCCTCCAATTTCGTTTTTTATTTTATTTTAAGTGTTTAACCCACTCATAAGTCACTATCTAACTAGGTTAGAATTATTCCTAGTTAGTTTATTTTGCTTATTTACCGACATCATATTAGTAATAAAAGAATTTATATTTTCGGGGTGTTACATCACAGTTTATCACCTAAATTCATATTACTTAACTAGGTTAATTATTCCTAGCCAACTTAGTAGGTTCGGGAAGTTAAAAACCCGTTTTTTTTAAGTCTCGTTAGCTCGGGCTCCTTGTGAACTTTTGTCTTCTCAAGTCGTTTGCTCTCTTTTTATTTATTATTAGGCTTATTTATTTGAATCCTAATAATTTCAGGGTTAATCTTTTCTGCTAACGGTATTCTACCCGCTCTTTAGTATTAACGGGGTTTAATTACCAAACCCGTTTTCGGGGTGTTACAGTGGCGGCGGTGGGTGGCAGCGGTGGTGTTAGTGGCGGTGGTAGGTTGTGGCGGCAGTGATGCTGGTGTTCGGTGGCGGAGGGTGGCGATGGTCGGAAGTGGTGCCGATGTTGTGGCTAAGGGTGGTGGCGGCGGGTGGGCGGTGTGAGTGGTGGTGGCCGGTGGTGGTGCCGGTGTTCGGTGGCGGAGGGTGGCGACGGTGTTGGGTTCTGGTGGCGGTGGTCGGTGGTGTTTAGTGGTTGATGGTGGCGTTGGTGCCGATGTTCGGTGGCGGCGGAGGGGGTGGTTGCGGCGGCGGGTGGTGGCAGTGGCGCCGGTGTTCGCTGGCGGTGGTCGGCGGTGACATGACGTATGGCGGCGTCGGTGGTCGACGGTGTAAGGTGGCGACGGCGGGTGGTGGTGGCATTTGTGGGTGGCTTGTGGTGGAGGTGGGGGGAGGTGTTGGTGATGAAGTGGGGAGAGGGAATGAAATGGAAAAAAAACAAGGGGTGTGGATGGAATAAATTTGTGGGAATGGAATACCATATGTGATGGTTGATTCCATTACCTTTACCAACCAAACACATTTTTTTCCATTCTCTCGTAATAGTCCATTTCATTCCCTCTCTCACTCCTGCATACCAAACACTAGCTTGAGGAATAGTACTTTACATCTAAAAATATACATAGATAAATGCCGGAACGTGTTCAGTTTATTTATTACTTAGTAAAGCTTAAATAAGAAAGATTACAACAAAAAGAAACTGCAAAACGGAAATACTACAAGTCAGTTTTTTTTCCTGGAAATAGTAACTAAAGACTCACAAATCCTTGACCAGCTTCCAACATCTCCCAGCAATTATTGAGATGAAATATTCTTAATATCAAGAATGAGTGTCACCTGCTGCTCTTTCGTTAAGTATTTTCTCACCAATGTATCGGCCTAACATCATAGTGGCTGCCTGAGGATTCGTTCCTGGTGAGTTGAAAAACGTAGAAGCGTCCGCAACTCGTAAAGAATCCACCCCAATGACTTTTAAACGGCTATCAACCACCTTGTTCACCAAGCATCCCCCATGATAATGGTTAAATGAGCCCAATGTTTGATTACAGAAAGTCGCAACGGACTCTTCATCATTTGAATCCTTGGGTACCGATGGGCCGATAAAACTCAAACGGCTAGGACCATTAATCGTGGGAGACTTATATTTTCCCATAGCTGGAGTTTCCAAAACGTTCCTAAGCACATCAACAATATTGCGGCATTGGAGTCGGTCATCAGCGTTAGAGTAATAATTAAACCGAACTCTTGGGGTAATTGTAACATCAAAAGACGATTTTAGATTCAGTGAGCCAATTGCTTTTGGTCTCGAGACCTTTCCAGCAAGTAGCGCCAGACTTAAGTTTGTAGGTGCAACCACGTTTAAGAAAGGTATGACAGTTGTAACTCGGGGTAATGCAGTAGATTCTATGTATGGGCCACTGTTTGTGATCCCAGCTACATGAATTCCTACATCAGTTATATTATCAGGTACCTTAAGAACAACTGTATTACGAGGATTATCAGCCATAAATTGTCCAATAAATGGATGGTCACGAACAACTGGAATATTTAGAGACGAGAGGGTCGAGTTTGGCCCTAATCCACTTAGTAGCAAAAGTTGTGGACTCCCAATGGTTCCTGCACTCAAAATTACCTCTCCGCCTGTTCTTACACGTACTTCATTACGTCTTCCTTTGGAGTCATGGTATGTAACGCCAGTTGCAGCTGTGAAAAAAACATCAGGTTTTTTTACTTAGAATAAAGGGTGTTGATACATATTATGTGGACGCGACTTGGTTCGGTTCAACTCGGTTCGGTTCGACCCGGTTAGGTTCGGCTCAAGCCCGACGTCACGACATTCCTCTGTCGTGCGTCCCAGAGTTCAACACGCGAAGCACGGAGCGCCGCGAGCCGGTTCCCGCCGCCACATCATCATGACATCATCATGATGATGTCATGATGATGTCATCAGTTGACTAAACATTACAAATCTTCAAATCTGCATATGTTTGAAGAAGTTACGTGCATGATCCATTATGCTTGGGCCAATCATCATCAAGACAGAATGCATTTGGGCTTAAATCTTAAACTGGGCCGGACTCAATTCATGTCGACGAAACAAGGATATGGTTGACGAAACAGACTTGTTTCGTCAACATCAATTCAGTTTCGTCGTCTTTCACATGTGATTCGTCGAGTGTGGTCTGATTCGCCGAGTTGTATTTGTTTCGTAGTGTCTGTGGGTATAAATAGAGTTCATTACTTCTGTTTTAGATAGTGGAACACAGAGAGCAAAAACACACACACACGAGAGAACTTTGAGAGTTTGCAGAACTTATTTGTAAACATTGAGCTTGTAACTGAACCTTTCATACGAATTAATACAGAGGTGTTAATCGGTGAATATTGTGTGTCGTGTGTTTGCGTGTTCGATCTCGGTTTACTTTCCCGGTTGGATTCCGCACAACCGGGTTGGTTTGTACACAAGGATTAGGCGACTAGATCCTCCCCTAGCCGGACCTACAAGTGGTATCAGAGCCTTGGCTCTTCTCCTTGTTAAAACCGAGCTGTTTTCGGTGTGTTTTTCGGGTTTTTGAAGTTTTGTTTTTCGTGAAAATTTCTGTTTTAAGCTTCAAAAATTATCGTATTTTGCTGAAAGTTCTTATAAAAACCTTGTTATTTCGCGTTTTCACATGTTAAAATTGGGTTTTTAGTGAAGTTTTAAGCAAAAAATTTGTGTTCGGGAAGTTACGATTCACCGGAAAAGTGACTGTGTTCTTCATATATTCATATCATCTTCAAGTTGTTCTTCATAAAAACAACTTTTTGATCTTTGAAAATCATTTGTGTAAGTTGTTTGTGTTTTGAAAATTGAAACTTGATTAAAATATTGTTTGCCATCATTTGGTTGGTAAATTTAGCATGGTGTAGCCGAAAGTTGTATCTGCATTGTCAGTTAGGATTAGATAGAGCCAAAAAGTCTCACCCACTTTTTCACCAACTTTCTGCAGCTTTACAAAACCTGTTTCGTCTCTCACATAGCCAGTTTCGTCATACATATCATCCATTCTGATTCGTCGCCTTGAAAGCCCAAAAGGACCCCCTGTTCCGTCAATTATAAAGCCCAAAACAAAAATCCTTTTCGTCAAATTAGAAGGCCCACAAGACCCTTTGTTTCGTCAAACCCAAGTCAAACCCAAGACAAGACAAAAAAAAAAAAAAAATTATGTTGGACTCACTTTCGTAAAACTGTTGGGCTCATATATATTTGGGCCTCACTTTCGTCGACAAGGAAGCCCAAGAAAATCAATCTGTTTCGTAAAAATAACAAAGTCAAAGTCTGTTTCGTGGAACTTGTTTCGTCGAAACACTTTGTGAATTTAAACAGAAGGCTTGCAATTGTGACTTAACTGTTTGTTTGAGGTGTGATTTTCAGGTATTCATTTTTCTTGATAAAAAATGAATTCGATTTGGGGTACTCCGGTAAATACAGATATGTATTATGGTACTCCGTCTCCGGATAGCGGAAAGTATAGAAATACGAGTTTGTCTCCCTCATGGGCCGAAAATCCCGCATCCACTTCTGCAATACCAGTGCGACAAAATACTGATATGTATGGAAATCCACTTCCAGCTTCCTCAAGACCAACGGCGTTTGTCACAAGCACAAATTGGTATGGCACTCCAATACAAGTTCCAGTAAAGCCAACTCCAACAACAGATCTGTACGGAAATCCGCTTCAACCACTCCACCAGTTGCCTCACAGCGCCATCTTTCTACTGCAGAACCATCATCTCTTGATACAAGGAACTGTAGTCAAACAAAAACGGCGTTGTATGTTGAAATTGTCAAAGATGCCAGCAATGGTGAATCCTCGGGAAATAATGACAGTTCTGAACATGACAGTAGTTCAGATGAAGATGTTTCAACTTCAGTTGAGGATGATACAACTTCAAGTTCAAGCGAGGATGGATCTGAATATGAATCATCAAGGGAGGTTGTTGATTCTGATGCAGAAAGGTCAACATCTGAGAGTGATTCCAGTCAGGTATGTGTCAATAAACCCACTGCTGTTAATTGTGATAATTGTGCTAGATTAAGCGTTAAATGTTCTGATTTAGAAGCAAACATGTCTGAGTTGCAAGGCAAACATGATGCTTTACAAGCTAGTTTGTTTGACTTGCAAAACAAACATGTTGATTTAGATGCTAAGTGGTGTGAGTTGCAAAGCCAACACGAGGCTTTGCAAGACAAGTATGATGTGACATTCATTCACAACCAAAAGTTGACCGTGGATCTTTCTAAGTGCACAGAAGCCAACATGTTTTATGAAAACCATGAAAAGGAATTTAAAACGATGATTGAAACTTTAAGAAAAGATAAAACCGAACTGACAAAAATGGTTTCAAGAAAACAAACGGAAATAAACCTTTACATCAGTAGGCTTGAGATAATGCAAAAAGAGATGGCTTGTGTTAAAACTGAAAGTGAGGCGATCCGACTCAAGTTAGACATCTATTTAAGCTCTAGCTATGTGTTGGATCACACCATTGATGTTCAGAAAGAGAAACGGGATGTCACATGCATTGGATATAAGAAATGTCCACCACCCGTGAGAAACAATTATGATGCACTGCCTGATGAGGAGTATAGAACTCACTTTGAACCATCTGTTCCTTTAGACGTTAAGGAATTTGCAACAGGACTTGGATACAAGAAAGAAGTATCATCAGATCCAGATGTATCAGCAGATGCAAGTGTGTCTTCTGCTGAACAGAATCAGGATCCTCCAGTTGTTGTTGAGGATGCTGATTCTTCTGATGATGAATCTGATGATACTGATTCAGCAAAGTCTGATGCGGTGATCAAAAAAGAGGACATACCTCTTGAGAATCACATTCTTTGTGATCCACCTGCTAAACCGTCTGTGATTGCTACAGCCAAGTCTGTTGAATCCTCATCTGGAAGCTGTGAAAGCGTGAACTTGCTTTACACGTTGCTTGGATCTGATAAAATATATTCAGACAAGGATTTCCCTATAAAAAATGTCAATCAATCTTTGATTGATAAAGTTTTCGAAGATTCTACCAGTAAGTTTTTGGGAAAGTCGAGCCCAGGAGTTGTAGTAACTCAGTGTGCTCCTATCCCAAAATCCGAAGTTAGAAAGAAATATGGGAATCAAAAATTGCAAAAACAAAACAATCAACGAAAGCAAAATTACGCTGCCCAAGGAAATGGAAAAGGCAAACAGAGCCAAAACAAGAAAAAGGACAAGAAGGTAAACTTTGTAAAATCAAAGGGAACGGACAAAATTGAAACTTTTGAGAACAAATCTAACTTAGATTTTGTTAAACAAGCAAAAGTGTTGAAAAGAAATGAATCACACAGTTCGAAACCTAGTACCTCGGGATCACAAAGTTCATCATCGACAAGACGATCACATGATACTTCGGGGTTTGTTGAACGAAGATCATGTTTTGAATGTGGTGAAATTGGGCATATCATTCGAAATTGTCCGTATCTTCATAAGTTGAAGGCAAAGGTTGATGCCCCCCATGGTAATAGTTACCATAAAAGACCTGTTTCACCAAGACAGGACCCTCGTCTTGTTAAACAACGGGAAATGAAACAGAAAAAGAAACAACGACAAGAAGTTGAAAAGGTTTTAAAACCAGAGGTTATCCAAACGCAGTCTGTTAAGTTAGAAGTTAAAAATGAAAAACAAAAACAGATTTGGAAACCAAAACCAGTAACTGTTTCAGGGGGAGCTACATCAATTCCGAATCATCGGGAAATGGATGTCACAATTCTCGATGATGACGGACGACCCAAGTCTGTGAAGGCTTGGGTCCCCCTCTCCAACTAATCTCTGAATGAGTGTGTAGGATGTTCCAGGAGGAACTATTGATAGTCTTAGGATTGTTGATAGTGGAGTGTCCATGCACAAGATCGGCGACATTAGGCTCCGAAACATTGTTGTAACCAAGGAGAATATTGTTGCCTTTGATGGAGAGAGGAGAAAAGAAGACAAAAATGTCTGATGAAAGAATGTGGTTGAATGTAGTTGAAAATTCGACAAGATGAAAAATGTGCCAAAATGTGGTTGTTATGGTTTTTGATCGGGTCCTCAGGAAAGATTCCAATGAAAAGTACGCGCCTGTAGCACGTCTGAAGCTTTTCGAAGATTCATGGATTTTTTCTTCCACAAGAAGTTCAAAGTCCACAAGATGAACGTGTAGGGTACTTTTCTCTACGGTGTGATTGAAGAAAATGTGTTTGTTGAACAAACCAACCGGGTGTGCGGATGCCTTGGCGTGGATTGAACAACCGCACATTACTTCTGAAAGAGAAAGACAAAGACCTTCGCTGGTACAATGTGGAAGACCAGCCGGACCCAAAGGTTTATGATCTTGTTGCTGTCAAGAGATTTCTCAGTAGCTACAAAAATCGACTTTGAAGTCCACACCGGGTGGATATCCAGTTTGGGAGAACACTCAAATTCCTGGCAATGCACGAAGCAGTTGCAGGATACGGTTTTGAATTTCTAATCTCTCCTATACTTGTCGATATTTAAGCTGCTTTATGAATTATTATTATCTCGTACAGCACTCTTTGGCCAGACAATGTTGTCATGGTCCGCACCGCTTACCGGCATGCCAACTCATTTTTTTCCAAAATTCGATAAATCATTTCTGATTCAAAATTAATTTTGGTAAACGGCATTGAGGTAAAACATGAGTAAACCAACATCGGAAAATCATTTTTGTACATACCGTTGTGTTTTAAATTTATCTTAGTTTGTTGCTTTTAGGGGGAGTAAATCCAAATTTGAAAATCCAAAAACATCGAAAATTTCAAAAACACAAAAACAATAGAAAAACAAAAATGAGTTTCCTGGCGAGCAAAAGAGAAAGTGATAGTACATCAGTGGTCTGTCTAAACCTCTTTAAACCTTAAATGAAAAATGATAAGCAGCTCTATATAAGATGTATCGGTAGGCTCACAATCATTTTAAAGTGTGCAGGGTGATATAAACTTAAATCGACTGAAGACCAGGTGGGAACCACTCATTGGCATATGGTCTTAGTACCGAAATTTCGTTTGAGAGATTGCCGAGGTTCTGAGATATTCGGTCTTTATGCTGCTTATCATCTGGGTATCATGGTTGTTTCTTTTACCGAAAAATAATGGGGACGCAAGTCTAGATCTTCCATGATACCATACATACGTGTACATATTGCATTCGACCTCAATAAGTGATCAACAATCACATGTCCAAACAAATAAGTGATAATATATCACATTTATCCGGGAGTCAAGTTCGTCTCTCTGCTGTACGAAAGTACTGACCTGTTCACGGACTTGCTCCTGTGCCCTCATGCATCGAAAATCAAGTTCCTCATCAATAAGTGATTCTATCACATAGGGCTTGTTTTCAATCAAAATAAGTGAGTATCTCACATCATATACGGTCAAACAGATGATAATCGGTATACTCACCGGTAAGATGAACCCTCGTGCATACCTTGATACGGGAATGTGTCGTGATGTGGATGAACACCGGTCGGTAAGTATAAATCATACCTTAACGTATCCCCTCGCCATGATTACATCTGATAAGTTGAGCTTATGTGGACAACAATACCGATAATTGTTATAGGATGCTTATTTTAATGTTAATTAATTGAACAAAGAGAGCGTTTTGGCATGACCGTACACTGATATGATTCTCTTACCCTCGAAACTCACAAAAAGAATGTCTGTAAATATTTATTTAATGCTTTCAGTTTCTGCATCTTTGTATATATTTATTTATTGCTTTCTGTCTTTACATTTGAAATATTCAAAAAAATTCCAAAAAGATTTTAGGTGTGTTTTAATATAAACTTTCTAAAAGCTAAAAAGATTTTATTTCTATCTTATTTTCGATTGTACGATGTTGGATCTCGAGTCTTCGTTACCTGAAACCTGAACGAAAACCGAATTGACTAAATCTTCATAAACGGTCGAAATTTGCAAGTTTTTGAAAGTTAATAACTAAAATTGATAAATTTGTTAAACTTTCAAGCTGTCGGACGGTGTTTGATTATGACATGGTCATTCGTGTGTCATTTGTTCATACTAACTATATTCCAAGCAGTTGTTCTCATTACGCGTTTAGATTTCTTGCATGTGCAGATTCTAAAGGCAAGGAGAACATATTCGATGACAAGCTTCGGAATGAAGACACGACGGGAAGGGACTCAAATGATGAAGATGATCGAGTTGCCGCTGACCATCATCAATACCACAAGGATCTCAAGTAATAAAGATCAAGACATTCACGAGCATAACTCAAGGGGGAGCTTATGTTAAGGGAGAGTTTGTCAACACACTTCCTAAATGAAACGGGGAGTTTGTTGATACACTTTCTGCTTTCAAGACGCGTGAAGACTTTGAAGATCCTCCGACATGGAAGACATGGAAGTTGAACCTCACGAGTAGCGTCCAAGGGGGAGTTTGTTGATACATATTATGTGGACGCGACTTGGTTCGATTCAACTCGGTTCGGTTCGACCCGGTTAGGTTCGGCTCAAGCCCGACGTCACGACATTCCTCCGTCGTGCGTCCCAGAGTTCAACACGCGAAGCACGGAGCGCCGCGAGCCGGTTCCCGCCGCCACATCATCATGACATCATCATGATGATGTCATGATGATGTCATCAGTTGACTAAACATTACAAATCTTCAAATCTGCATATGTTTGAAGAAGTTACGTGCATGATCCATTATGCTTGGGCCAATCATCATCAAGACAGAATGCATTTGGGCTTAAATCTTAAACTGGGCCGGACTCAATTCATGTCGACGAAACAAGGATATGGTTGACGAAACAGACTTGTTTCGTCAACATCAATTCAGTTTCGTCGTCTTTCACATGTGATTCGTCGAGTGTGGTCTGATTCGCCGAGTTGTATTTGTTTCGTAGTGTCTGTGGGTATAAATAGAGTTCATTACTTCTGTTTTAGATAGTGGAACACAGAGAGCAAAAACACACACACACGAGAGAACTTTGAGAGTTTGCAGAACTTATTTGTAAACATTGAGCTTGTAACTGAACCTTTCATACGAATTAATACAGAGGTGTTAATCGGTGAATATTGTGTGTCGTGTGTTTGCGTGTTCGATCTCGGTTTGCTTTCCCGGTTGGATTCCGCACAACCGGGTTGGTTTGTACACAAGGATTAGGCGACTAGATCCTCCCCTAGCCGGACCTACAAAGGGTATATGAGTTAGCTGTTAAAAAAAAAAAACTATAAAACATATTAAAGATATACTTGGAAAGGAATGCATTATTGTATTTATATATTTACTTTTTTGATCATCTTAGCAGTGGCCAAGCTTGAAATATTAAAGATGATCTTAGTGTGAATGTGATCTATCTATAGCTAAACACACTTTCCTTTTTTTACTTTTATACTTCGTTCCTTAAAAAATCATTTTAAAACTCTATAAATTTCACATCTTTAAAAAATTCTTATAATTGATCTTTAATAAAACTCTATAAATTTCACCTCTTTAAAAAACTCTTATAATTGATCTTTAATCTGTTTTATAATTGATCCTACACGTTGCCCGGTTCTTCTTTGTTTATTCCTTGCAGAATCTTTTAATATCCTTCCAATTCCCCCGATTTTTTGCATTGCCCGGTTCTTCTTTCTTTATTCCTGGTCTTAGTTTTACTCTTTCAACTTTATATTATTACCATTGATACCCGAATCATATACAGGTTACAGTCGATTCGGATATTGTTAGTTTCTTGATATTTTTGCGTCATATTCATGTGGAGCTTGTTATTTTTCTCATGGGTTGTACTTCAATTAGGTTGCTGACATCTGGTTGCTCAGAGTGGTCAATAACAAAAATTCTAAAATTTAGGTTGCATTTTTGTTTGATATATTTAAAAAAATATATAGATTATAATGGGAAGATGAACATGGGCTTATTCAGTTTTGTTATAAGCTAAAGCAAATCTATAGTTTGTTATTTGTTTTTTTTTCTCATAAACTATTAGTTTTGTATAAACGTTAAAAGTTGTTGATTTGACATAATAAATAATAGGGGGACTTTAGGTGAAAACTTGAATTGTTTAAAAATTTAAACTAGATGCAATTTAAAAAAAAAATAACAAAATAAAAGGTTTGATTGTATTTAGTTAAAAACTTTAAAAGCAAAATACACCTAATAAAATTAACAGAAAAAGGATGCATTTAGCAACACCCAAATGCAAAACAACAAATGCAACAATAATCTATAAGAATCAGGAATATATAAAGACCAAAAGAAAGTTCAAATGCAAAGAATGAGTCACAAAAAGTGGTAAGCACTGAAAAAGGTTTCTCATATGCTCGATTTTTGTGCTCATTTCAAGCTACACGTTATGAACATCTAACTTGAGAGGCATCTTAAAGATATATATTTGAAAATAATTGGATTATTATATTTATATATTAGGTTATATACTCATGTATTACATTAGTTAGTATAATAGCAAAAAGAAACTAAATAAACTAAAATTCAATTCTCACTTTTGTCATATTAGGGTGGATATAGGCAAGAAGGATTTGAACTAGGAGTTGTGTGAGTTTGTCAGTTCGATTCCCGAGCCCAACCGGGTTTTCGTCCGACTGTGTGTTACGCCAGAGAGTTCTGCTTTTCTGGTGGCACAACGAGTGTCAAGTGGCAGCCGTCGGTATGGTTTCCTGATGGAACGCCCAAAAAAGCCAAACTTTGAAGACAGCATCGACCCGGTTAAGACAACGTAATCTGGCCAAAGTGGGGCAATACGACACTCTCTAATCTGGAGAGTGTGGTAACCTTATACATGAAGTTCATCATTCCAAAAAAAAACGTATCTTTCTTACGTACAATAATAAAAGATGAATGTACAATTACAATTCACTAATGTAGGAGCATATCACCATATCTTATATTTTTAATTAAAATTTGAATTTCCTATTTTATTTTTTTCATAGTTATACATTAGGTTCTAGGGTTCATTGTTAGATGGTTTTTGATTGAATTTTATAAAAAGAACTTTGTTCTTGGAACATTTGGTTCGATTTATAGTCTTTAATTATCAATAGTTTCTTGAGCTATTTGATTGCACGCGAAACTGCATCAGGTGGTATCAGAGCTCATGGTTTGTCAAATGGCTCAACGTGATAGCGATTATTCTCGTGTCCGTAGAATCGCCGACCGAGGCAACGGTAAAGATAGTCTCAATTCACGTGCTCATGGTGAAGATCGACGCCTTGTTCGTAAAACCGCCGACCGAGGCAACGACGGAGTTGATCCTGACCCACGGGATCTTAAGATCAAGCGACTCCGGAAACAAGTCATGGAGCTTGAGTTACAACACGAGACTAGACGAATCAAGCAAAGGATTCGGGATCTTGAGGATTCTTCGTAAATTCCTCCTGATTTATTAGAACTAAAAGAATTCTATTTAAGCATCTTATTGCTTTAGTTGAAAGATTCGGAAGAACCCGTCAGGACGAGTTATTCGGGGATGAGGAGTATCCTACCAATGGCGACGTTATATATAATTCTCCTCCCGTGTATGATGAATACGGGGATGAGGAATGATATTCTTGGATAACCGGTTGTGATCAGAACTTACTGGGTGATGAATTGGTCTTCAAGTTTTGCAATGTTGAAAGTGTCAAAGGTGGTGGTCCTACAATGGTGACGGGTGATCAGGAGACTACTTGTGGGACTCAATCTATTACCATGGTAAGTTCTTTCTTCATGTCGAAAGAAATATTGGATTTAAATGCAGAAGCGACGATTGCGGGATTTCAAATGGAAAGAGATAACTCAAATATTCAAAAAATTAATGTGATGGTGGAATCCACATCCACTAAAAGCAAATCGAAAACAAATATGAAAAGTACTAATCAAGTCTAAAAACTTGCGGCTACCAAGGGTAATAACCTACATGGGTTTTCTATTAACTTGGGTCATGCTACCGAATCACATTTGAAGCCAATTACTAATGGACCCTACTCTAAGCTCAATGAGAAGATAACTTCTAATTTGGGTCATGATTTGAAGCCGATAGTGAACACGAGAAGGGTCAAAGCTCCATTCAACCCGGGTGGTACAAGTCTAGAGTCGGACGAAATGATCCATGAAGTTAAGATGTTAAAAGGGGTAATGATATGATGATAATCATAAAGCGGAATCGGGTTGATGTTCCATTCGACCCAGGTGACTTGGTTCGAAGACAAAACTCGAGGACGATCTTTTTTGAAGACGGAGAGAATGATGCAGGAGCATATCAACATATCTTATATTTTTATTTAAAATTTGAATTTTCTATTTTATCTTTTTCATAGTTATAAATTGGTACTAGGGTTCATTGTTGGATGGTTTTTGATTGAATTTTATAAAAAGAACTTTGTTCTTGGAACCTTTGGTTCGATTTATAGTCTTTGATTATCAATAGTTTCTTGAGCCATTTAATTGCACGCGAAACTGCATCAATATGTCTTTACACAAGACATTTGTTATTTTCTTTGTAATTTTATCGTGTTTGTCAATTATCAATTGCTTAAACCCATCCGTATTTTTTAATACACACACGATTTAAAATACTAAAGAAATAATGTTCCGGTCTAACCTTCAAACAACAATGATCACTTTTAAAACCAATGTAAACAAGGACATTAAAGAAAGTTGTCTTTAGTTAATCATCCCCATTTATTATAACTATTGTTATTAAAATATTTTAATTTGAAGTATCTAAAAAAGTAATAATGATAGATTAACAGTTCCAGTAGAATTCTTTCTTTCCTTGATTAATTAACAATTAGAATTCAAATTTTATGTTAATTTTTCTGAATTTTTTTAAAACATAATTAGCTTTTAAAATTCAAACTTAGTTAATATAAGGAAAATTAGAAAAATTTTGGCTTGAAAGTATATGATGCTGTCACATGAATTCTTTCGAATCACTTGTTAGAAATAAGATCACATTTATAATTAAATAAATGCTTGTAATCTCTCTACAT
>JARYGA010004835.1:0-23893 GCA_030545235.1 Helianthus tuberosus | reverse complement strand
GCACATTGTAGCACATAAAATAACCTATGAACAACCCATTCTAGTGTATGTTGAAAAACACTTATTTTTGCGTTTCGGTAACATTTTTGGGCGTCGGAAGTCACGTATGACTAACCAAACACCAAGTAATCTTAATATAAGTTAAAATACTTATTTTTATACCAAATATATCAATTTGGTTACTGATCTAAAACAGTTTTGTAAAAATACTCCGAAAAAGGCGATTTTTGACCGTTTTACCGCATAGTTTTGCATCAAACGTTACCCGAACCATCCCAAATCGAAACGACTTGAAATTTTAACACAACCCATGTTATTTACTGAATAAAATAATGGTTATACTCATGATAGTGCAGGTCTTAAACAAAGCATATAAATCATGCAAATTTCACATAATTTACCACTTTTTAAGCTATATGTACAACATGCAAAGCTATCAAACCTATGTCAAAGTTTCATGCCACTATAATACATCAAATTATATTATTTTTAGTGTTTATAACCAGATCTAAAACAGTTTTTGTCATTTAACCATTTTTCACCATTTCTTGAGCTTTACATCAACATATTTTCACATGTACAAGTGCCTAAAGCATACCATCATAGCAACATCATTTTTTTATGAGTTTAAAAACATCAAATATGAGATTTATTTGCTGAAGTGATTTACATTTAACATATCACACCTAAATCACCAAATACTTGCATTTTTACCACCATTCAAGAACATGTAACAACATAGATAAGTATTTAACAAGAAATCGAACTTCAAGACTCATACACACACATATATATGTACGGTTTATACATACATATATACATCACCATTTTTATTTGTAACAAGACCCATTTCATTTTAGATTTCAAGTTTAGTGAAAATCTCAAGATTCAAGAGAAACTTCAAGTCATCAAGAACAACCAAGAATCAAAGTATGATTTTAACATAAATGTTATACCTTCAAGATTCAAGTAGGTTGTAGGATGATATTTTGATGATAGGAAGCTTGTAATCACTTGACAACACCTTGGAATCACCTTTAGATCTTTACACTAACTTAAAGGTTGCAAGAAATGAAGTTTGAATGTGAAGAATAAGGTTGAAGAAAGGATGAAGATAGACAGAGAAGGGGTGGACGGTTCAAGGGGGAGAGAGAAGGAAGATTTTGAGTGAAGTGTGAAGTAATCTTTGAGAGATATGGTAGGATTTATAAGAGATATGGAAGATCCATGCACCAACACTTGTCCATACAAATCTAAGAAAATATTTGCAAGATCATAGAAAATATATGGTGGGGGCCACTTACATGTGACCGTAAGTTAGATGGGGGAGGGGGTCCAAGTGTAAGTTTTTATATAAATATGTTATATGTAGGCTAAAACGGGTGTTTCACTGGATACCGGGTATTTTATCTAGCGTTTAAGCCTCGGTTTATGGCGTTCTAAATTATTTTTATTATTCTATAAAAATAAACTCGCCGAAATATTACTGAAATAAATTTCAGTTGCCAGGACTGGCTGTGTTGTCTGCGTTTTGCAGTAGAAGCACTGTGTCGCGCAGAAACACACGGTACGCGCTTAAACTTGAAAAATAATGTTTTTAAGCGTATTAATTTATTTTTCAACACAGACCTGATTAAAATAAAATTTTAATCATAACAGAATATCTTTGGGATTTAAATATTATCCGGGCGGTCACCTACGTTTGTTTCGCAGTTTTGTCGTAAATAGTACTTTACTTCAAATAAACATGTTTTTGCTATACCGAATCCTTCGAAACTTATTTCTAAGTTATGCAAAGAATATTTAGGGTATGTTTGGCTTATGTTACAGTTCCGGAGTGTACGTCGCGTTAAACTGATTGCGTTTATGCACCAGTTTGCGTATGACCTTGCAGAAAGTGATTTAAAGCCCGAAACCGAACAGGAATTGATATGTGCAAACGATACACATATTTTTTTACAAATCCCAAGTATGAAACACAATATTTCATTGATTTGGTATTTGTTTGACGGGCGCAGTGACACAGGTGTCACAGTCTCCCCTACTTTAGGAAATTTCGTCCCGAAATTTATTCGTAGGAGTCTATCTGTGACGCTGTGTTAAATAATTGTCTTGTGCGGAATCTAGGGTTATATTCATTTGCATTGAATAACCCATTAAGGACTTCCATGTAAGGCACAACATTATCATTCCCTAATGGATACTCCTTCAGATCTTGCAGGAAGTGGGAATGGGTTGTTATACCTATGATGCCCATCCCCTAATGGATACTTCCTTGATCATTGCAGGAAGTAGGGATGCGAGATTGACTAAATTAATTCACAGTTATGAGAGTATCCTTTAAGATTCTAACTATTAAGATAGAAAGATCTCGCAAGGATTTAGCTCTTTGTTTAAGTGTCTTGTAAAGTATTCTTAGAAATTCAATATTCATTTCTCTCGATGGATATTCTTCAGAAACAAAAATGAACGGATGATTCATTTTCCTCAACGGGTTCTTCAGAATTGGAAATGAAGGATAAACAACGGATATTCATTTCCTCAACGGATATTCTTCAGAACTAAAATGAATGGATAATTCATTTTCCTCAACGGGTATTCTTCAGAACTGGAAATGAAGGATTAAACAAACGGATATTCATTTCCTCAACGGATATTCTTCAGAACGAAAATGAATGGATAATTCATTTTCCTCAACGGGTATTCTTCAGAATTGGAAATGAAGGATAAACAACGGATATTCATTTCCTCAACGGATATTCTTCAGAACGAAAATGAATGGATAATTCATTTTCCTCAACGGGTATTCTTCAGAACTGGAAATGAAGGATTAAACAAACGGATATTCATTTCCTCAACGGATATTCTTCAGAACGAAAATGAACGGATAATTCATTTTCCTCAATGGGTATTCTTCAGAACTGGAAATGAAGGATTAAACAAACGGATATTCATTTCCTCAACGGATATTCTTCAGAAACGAAAATGAACAGACGGAGTCATTTTCAACGGTTGCTTCGTCATAGTTGGAAATGCATTGGGTTAACTCTAGATACATGACAGAACTTGCTGTGATTTATGTGCACCAAATTCCATAATTATGTATGCATCCATAATTACGTAATTCCTTGCACAGTCCGCACAGTTTGTTTTGTAATGTTTAGGGGAAGAAAACAATGAACGAGCCTGTGATGATTATGACTAGACCACCATAGGGTCCTTTTAATTAAATCATTAAACGATTTTAAATAGACTACCAAGGAGTCTGTTCAGCTATATCAGCACATGTCATTCTTAACCAGATTCTGAATCAATCTTTTTGAATAGTCCTCTAAAAGGGTCTCTTATGAATCATGGAATGGTACTATATAATCCAAGGGTCTTGACTATCACGTAGAAGCCCAATAAGGATTTAAGGTAGTACCTTTTTGAATATCCTACTACGAATCCCTCATGTGAAGATATGAAAGATTCTATGAGGATTTGGATAACGAATATCCAGAGTATACAAAAAACACAAAATGCATAAAAGAAAACACAAAATACATAAACACATAATCACAAAATTGTTTAACTTGATTTTTGAATTTGTTATCATTTTGTTAATTTGTTCTGCTAACAGAGCACATGTATTTAAGGCACACTAGGAATCCATTCCGTGGATTTCATTTGGTACTTTAAACATTATCAAGAATCTAACTATGAAGATAGAAAGAAGAAAATTCGATTTCGATTATAAGGAACCAAAATGTTCGAATTTAGGTACACAAGGAATCCAATTAAGGACTCTGATTTGTATGATAATCATCCACAAGGGTCTAATTGTGGAGATAAAAGATCCCATATGGATTTTAGAAGTTGAAGATGTTTTGAAACCTTGCACTGGATGTGCTTAAGTCAAAAAATGAAGTAAAAATGCTTATGAAGTTGAGATGCTAGATATGTCAAGGCGACATATGAAGTAGAACTTGAAGGATAAGTTAATGTATGAGAAAAATGTTTTTGAAAACTAGGCATGGGGTTTCTTAAAAACGTGTTTAATGTTTTTGAAATCTTACATAATACTTTTGAAATCATAAAGTAGATGTATTAGGTAAGTATATTTATAAAAATGTTTTAAAATCATGAGTTGAATTTTGAAAGTATGTATAAGGTTTTTGAAAACATGAGTGATGCTTTTGAAATCGTGCACTTAATATATTACATAAAATTGTTTTCAAACTATATGAAATATTTTGAAATCATGAGGGTTGTTTTTGAAAACATAGACAATGTTTTTGAAATCATGCAGGTTGTTTTTGAAAACTTATGTTATGCATGTTGAAAAAAATCAGAACGTAATGGGTATGAGATTTGAAAACATCCTTTGTTATCTAACCAAGGATTCAAAGGCACAGATGTGCAAAAAGCACGATTACTCATAATTTCGCTTTATTTCTTGTACTTTGTCTCCTAGAATGAAACGAGTACTTAAAATTTCTCGAGGAAATCATGAGCGATCACTTGAAAAGAGAGAATCACAAGAGTAGTTTGTAAAGAACATAGTTCCTTGATGTAGGTATCATGGGGAAATCCCATACACACATGTAACTACACTTGTACATCAGGATTGTGAACAACAATTTATTCATAAACGGAACACCTTATTTCCGAGTTCAACAAAAGAAACAAAAGCAACAGATTCAAATTATTTAAAGCAGCAGCTTATTCTAATCGGCCAAATGCTCATCCAAGGGTTGGATTTGCATTGACAATCTTTGGGCATTTGTTCCTGAAATGGCTTGTCTCGCCACAGTTGTAGCAAGTACCAGACGGAAAACGAGCTTGAGTAAGGTTGGCTTGGAGTTGGGTAGCAGCAAGATTTGCAACAGCTTGGTTTTGGATAGCAAAGCGGCATATGTTAACCAAATGTCCCCACCGTCCACAGTAGGTACATTTGGAGCAGGGTATGAGGTTTGAATGATGACGGTTGCATCGTTTGCACCATGGGGCAGTTCCAAAGTACGGCTTCCTAGCTGGTAGCCTTGCCACTTGGTTAGGTCCCGCTTGATTAGGTGCAACTGCTGCGGGTCTCCTTGAAGCCTTACGCTTCCTTGATTTTGGTGCAGGCTTGAGTTCTGCCTCCTTTGGTGACTCTTGAGTGGCTTCATTGTTGAGACGAGACATGGCAATGCCTAAATCCACAGTCTTCAAAATCACTTCGCCTATTTGCTGGGCAAATTTTCCTGTTTGCTCGGACATTTGACCGTTGCTGAGAGGAAGAGACATTCTAGAAGAAAATGAAAGACATAGGAAGAAACAAGTGAAAGGTTATCGGCTAGTCAAAACAGAATGGCAACGCATAAAAATTGCGATCATTTGTTTGTTACCTAAGGCAAACAAATGAGACGATGATGAATCAAAGTAGACGGGTCACATTAATGTATCACTGAAGACATGCTCGCCGATAAGTGAATACTCACCCCAAGAGTTCCCAGGTAAGAGTGACTGGTCCGATACTGCTGATTTGTACGAACACTCTAGCCTTAGACAGAAAACTCAGGGTACAGGCATTCACCCTTCTAGTTTGCACGTGTTCACATTATAAGACCCAAACTTTTACGAGACTTTGAATACTTAGAGGGTTCAAAACCTAGTAATCAATCATCCTAGAACAGATGATTAGTTTTCAAAGCGGTTTTGAAATTTATGTTCTTGTTGTGGTCGTCGCCTAAGGATAGGTGACGGTATTGTTTTATGACTAAAGGCAAGTAAACTCGCGTTAGGGTCCTAGGAAGGTTATAGACTAGGTCAAAGCATTACTAATAACCTAATTCCCTATAACCATGAGCTCTGATACCAACTCTTCTGTCACACCCCGACCACGTAAAAACAACAAAACGTGGCGGAATCGTCGGGGAGTGTTGTAACAGAATCATTGTTTCATAACACATGGAAATTTGAAATTTCGTTTTATTGATTAAGAGAGTTACAATGTCTTAAAAACAAAGAAACATAACATAATTGACTATTCTTGCATCTTTTATTGTCACTAAGGCTCAAGTCCGCCTAAGTGTATCTTGATAAATCCTACGCATCATATCCTGAAACACATGTGAAAATAGGTATGTCAGCATAAAAATGCCTGTGAGATACATAGGTTTTGTGAAAATAGGATTCATGACTTTATAAGTTTAGAAAAAGTTGTTTAAACAAAGTAGCCATGAATCTTGTTGAGTGTTTCCTTTCATAAATCATTTGAAAAGTGATGAATAAACCAAATGATATATATATAAAAGAATAATGTATGGTTAAGTGAATAACCATGTAGAATGGGTTTGTATAAGTTAAGTTATTTGTAGAACGAGGTTTATGTGAAAATGAGTTGTAAATGTAATATGTCTAAACTGAAATGGTTTAAATAACGCTACGATATGTAATACCATAAAAGCACTTATATATAGGAAGTACCAGCGGCGTATCCACCATGTTTTTATCGTGTTACACGTCGCCTCGTTACTTAAATCACTTACCCAAACAGCCACCAAGATGAAATGTTTAAGAATTGTAGAAATGTTTATGTATGGTCAAATACGGTTCACACGGTTCAACAGTTACAAACGGTTCATATAATTAAATGGTTACAAACGGTTCAAAATGTAATATAATGTGTTCATATGCTGGATGAGCATATGCAATAAAATGCAATGTAATATAGTCAAATAGTTACAAACGGTTCAAATAGTCAAAAAGTTACAAACGGTTCAAAATGTAATATAATGTGTTCATATGCTGGATGAGCATATGCAACAAAATGCAATGTAAAACAATGTGTCCATATGTTGGGTAAACATATGCAACTAATGTAATGTGTGTTCATGTAAGGTTCCGTATTTGATTCTAATAAAAGACGACTAAGGGACACTAGAAATATAAAAATTTCTTAAGAGTGTCCAACTTTTCGCAATTTAAAACGATGATATCAATAACATATATGCATTAATTTTAACAAAATTTGGGCATGACCCGTCCATAAAACGAGCATGCCCCTGTTTTAAACATAATCAGACTAGATACATTTCTACGATTCGTTCAACAAAATACTACTAAGAACCAATACAACAAATTTTGGACCAAAAACATTTGAACAAGCTAGCAAAAGCATTTGGTATGACATAACATGAACACGCGCTCGCTCCGATTCTCCAAGTCGCCTAATATTGAGGATTTACCTACATTCAACAACAAAGCTTTAAAAAGTTAGTCGTTATACTTGTTTGCTTATAAAACCGTCATTTTAGTTCCATTCGTGTACGTACTTTCATTTCTCTTACGCATTCGATTACCCAATTAAATGGGTATGACATATACTCTCATACAACTAACCCGTTAGTAGATGGTGACGACCAAACATAAAATATTGTATAAACTAAAACGTCCATAGCATATTCTAACCGCTTAAGTTACTTCAACCCGATTATCCCTCCAACATTCAATCATTTCATTACTATATCAACACTTCGAAAGTCCGACGTTCATAAACCTGCACTTTCAAACATACTCAATAATAACTTGGTTAGCAAACCCGTAATCTCAACATATTCAAGTACTACATCTTCGTAAAAAGGTCGCCAACCATTTATATGCATCTATTTAACTACAACACGATGTACGCCTTTCGCATAATTATGTACATACATATATATATATATCTTCTATACACATCACACATACTAGTTTATACGACTTAAACTCACCATGACTCCAATTATTCATACTTACATACCATCATATTCTCTTAACTTAATTAACACACCTCCCTAGTCATGCATATGACCATCCGATAATAGACTTACTTACAATCAAGTTCCATCCATTCGCATGTATAACACATTCAGTCAAAATCTTATAAAGGAAAACCGTCCAAACCCCCAGGGGACGTAAATTACGGCCTACCCAGTAAAATACGGCCCAAAATACGGCCTAAAATACGGCCTGCCTGCTGTTTACGACCTCAAACATGATGCTGATGCAGGGGAGGCCGTAAATTCCGGCCTGGGGCGTAATTTACGGCACCTGTGTCTTTGTTTCGTCCGTTTACGCTAAAACTTGCGTAACTTTCAAACCGTTTACCCGTTTAACCTCCCGTTTCTTCCTACATGATTGTAAATTAACATTCTATCATGTAAACTTGAAATCCAACATCCGAGTTAAGGAATTTCTTAACTTATACGTGTTCGGCTTATTATTCATCTACGAATTGTTCGACCCGTTCATGCATTTATCAAAATAATCTATTGATTTGACCTCAACTTCATATGAACTTAATAATTAAACATTATATTACTTAAACAAACTAAGAAGTGATTATGGAAATCACTTACCTTGTGCTCGCCATGTTTATGCTAGTTTCTTTGCCTCCTCTTTGACCCGTTTGCTTCCCATGAGTTGGTCCATCGTGACATGGTTCTTATTCTTTCAAGCTATCATGTTTACAACATTGTTAGCATATATGCTTATACATAATAACATCCATTTCCAACACATGGGTCACATTGACTTTCACTAGTCCATTATAACATACAAAAGTCCTATTTTAACAATTATTTCCTTCCAATTCCATACAATTTAACATATCATCAAATCATGGCATGTTAGAACATACTCATTATACTATATATACTTCACACTCATGTAGTAAGACACATACAACCACATTCACCTAGATTCCACGTATGTACATAAACAACTTCCATTCATACTAGTATTTAGGTAATCCTACATGTAGCATCATAATCCATGATTCGCCAACCTAAATCACCATTCGAATATTTCTTCTTCCTTGTACATTCACGTTCTTACAATAAATTCATAACCATATTTAGAAAGTTCGGCAACACATGGAGTCCATTGTATCATTTAAGCATAAGGTACCATTCCTAAAGCATACTACTACCACATGATACTAGCAAATCCAATCTTCTACATGAATCATATCTAAAGCACACTTCTTATGTTAATTCACTATTCAACACACCATTATTACTTCCTGTACACATTCATTCAATGTTTACATCCAATCTCATCCAATAATCTCACCTATGCATTTCATCAAACACTTGGTGTGCATGCCATCATTTAAGCATATAGTACAAGTATTTTATTCATACTCTTCCTAGTTCATAACATAGATTATCAATTTCAACTAGAATTATATAACTTTTATACCATTATCTAACAATTACTTCTTACAATAAACATCAAATATCAACATCACACAAGCATTGAACATGTATAATCATCCATATCATCATCTCTACTACTACAAATAGGTTTATAAAATTTTCTTTCAATTAAACTAAAATCAAGCATGATTTACACTCTAGGGAGTAACCCTAACATCTAATTAACACAAATCATACCACGAATTCATGATTGGGTTGAAACCCTTTTTCTACAATTCACCAAATCCAGAAATTCGACTTACCACTTCACTAGGTATGCTTAGATGATCGATAAGAGGGCTCATGCACTGGATTTTCTTATGATTTTAGGCTTCAATTGCTTGATTTCTTGAGTTTAGGGTTTCCCCCTCCTCCTGCCCTGTTCGATCGATCCCCCAGACACACTCACTGTGTTTGGGGTTTTATTTGTTGTTGTTTTTTTTATTAATATAAGTTTAATCACTTTGCACTTTACCCCCTTCACTTAGTTGCTAATTACAAATCTAATCTTTAAACCACATTTAACTACCATCTTGCCATAAATTCTTAATTATGTTACGTTTGTTATTTATCCTCACTTGTTTTATTGAGTTTTCATTTTTGGGGCGTTACAAGTCTACCCCCCTTAAAAGAGGTTTCGTCCCCGAAACCTTTCTCATTCCAACTGGACCAATTCTATTCCTACTATTTCATCTTTTCATTCACGAGGCTTAGCACCACATGGATGCATTCGAGATCTTGGCAAGAGTTTCATTCATTCATAAACGTCTTTGTACGCATTGTCCCTCCGTTCTTAAATCGAGTAAATTACTTTAATAATCGCATTAAAGTCAGAATCTGATCCAGAGCTCTTATTAGTGTCGTTTTCACTTTATAATGCTAGCTCCTAGCACATACCATCACTAGCGCTTCATTCATCGAATTTATTCCAATTGTATACAGTTATTAACCATACAAGCTACGTCTATGGCTTGTTTCTATCATCCTATTTAAGCATATTACATTCATATGTTTACTAATTGAAATAAGTCGATTTATTTCATTCTACTCATACATCATATGCTATCTTTCATTTTGTTCACTATGAACCATCCTAAACATTCCATTACTATCTTTACTTCTGATTACCCTTAAGCTCATAGGATGGGTCGATATATTATCATACGCATATTATAATCATTCAAAGACTTATTGTTACAACCAAAATCACCTCTCTTAAACTCACTTATCCATACTTAACACGAAAACTAAGCATTATTTCCATGGTTACTATTGTTATTTATGTCATGCGTATCTTTTCTACAATGTCTTGTTCAAATGAACATGGCCAACAAGCCGAGCATCAAGGTTAGTATTTCTTAACGATACTTGTCGTCTCTTACATTATATCAGAATTTCCACAGTTACGAGCATTCAAGTTCTATACCACTCGACGATCATTACGAACATTTTGAAATTCATTCTACATTTTTGCATTACGGTTTGTATATATATACATTCTATTCTAACACATCCATCTCTAGTCAAGTCATAACCTCCTATTTAAGTTATAACTCTTTTTATACATACCTGACGGAAGTAAATTCTATTGATTCGTTATCCATATCTTACGATGATCATTCCCTTCCGATTAGTGACATTGCGTGTCCATTCTTCAAGCTCACCTATGAGTATAAAACTTAACAAATCAAATCATTAACTACCGAGTTCAAATGGCGATCGCCATCTGACCCGTATGTCCCATTTATCCTTTCTACAATTCTTGCATACAACGCATCTGCATAATATATATATATATATATATATATATATATATATATATATATATATATATATATATGAAAGTTTAAACATGATTTGGATCATATCACTTAAGGAATATTTACTTGTTCGGTCCGTAATTACATTCACATTCGAATATTTTCATTCTTATCATTCTTTTGCTCATTTGCTTTACATTTACTTAACATGGTCAAGCTATCGACTTCTTCTTATGTAGACTAGTTTCGTCTTTTATATCTTAAATCTGTTTCGCGGATTCGAATATTGCATTCACATCCTTCATTCTTTGAATCCATCTCGCGGATTCAAACATTTCATTCATGCCTTTCATTCCTTGAATCCGTCTCGTGGATTCAAGCATTACATATCTTTCATTCTTTGAATCCGTCTCGCGGATTCAAGCATTTCATTCATGTCTTTCATTCCTTGAATCCGTCTCGCGGATTCAAGCATTGCATTCATATCTTTCATTCTTTGAATCCGTCACGCGGATTCAAACATTTCATTCTTATCATCTGCACTTTTTACTCTTACGTAGTACTCTCAATCTCCCGAGAGTCTTACTACTCATTTCACCCATACGCCCACCTGCTACCCAATTCTAACGGATATACCTGTAACAATTATCGCGGGCTCACGAACGTCATACGTTTCTTGTGTACTGGCCAGGTACACAATCCACGTACTAGTTTCGTGTCTTCGCGTAATCGCCACATTATGTCCGAAGAATTAAGTTTCGGCACGTTTTACATTTTTAAAACTTCTTTACCATGTCGTTCTTATATTCATCTAGAATTTTCTTTCGCTTGCCTAATTATACTACTTCATACATCCACGCGTTGAGTTTACGTACCAGGGGTTAATTCGTCTTATTACTTGCCTTGATGCCGGTCCTAGACCGCATTCACGGATCATCCCTTCCGAACAATTGCGCTTACCCTTCGCATAACCTGCGTGCTCTTGGCCTTATGAATAGCATATTAATAAATGATTAGCATATTCTGTCTATCTTATCCACTGATAGTGGTCACATATGTCTTACTAGGCCTTGTATAGGCCCTACACGAACATTCATTAGGCTTTGAACAGCTTAGAAACATCAAGACACGAAAATAAGACAAAAAAAGAAATATCAGCGGATTGATTTCCGCTACCCGTCGGCGACGGCTTCATACCCCGTCGGCGACGGGCTTCATAAATGGGCGTCGCCCACAATAGCCCGTAGGCAGGAAGTTAAGCCGTCGACAAACACGAGCCCGTCGGCGACGGCCATCCCTTAGCAGAAACGCTGGAAAACCATTTTGGGGTGTTTCGACTATTTCCCGGGTCCGTTTTCAGCTACACGGGTCCCGGGACTTCTTATTTTACTCACCTTATCACTTCATAGCCTGCTCGAATCTTAAAACTTATACCGTAACACACTATGCATACTCATATTAAACGAATGTTTAAAATTTTACCTCATTGGCGAATCTCGGAGCGAGCACACTTTCAAAAGAGCTGTCGGTTTGAGTTCAAGCATCACATCTTATGCTCGAATCCCTCAAACCTTGGCTCTGATACCAACTTGTAAGGTCCCGTATTTGATTCTAATAAAAGACGACTAAGGGACACTAGAAATATAAACATTTCTTAAGAGTGTCCAACTTTTCGCAATTTAAAACAATGATATCAATAACATATATGCATTAATTTTAACAAAATTTGGGCATGACCCGTCCATAAAACGAGCATGCCCCTGTTTTAAACATAATCAGACTAGATACATTTCTACGATTCGTTCAACAAAATACTACTAAGAACCAATACAACAAAGTTTGGACCAAAAACATTTGAACAAGCTAGCGGAAGCGTTTGGCATGACATAACATGAACACGCGCTCGCTCCGATTCTCCAAGTCGCCTAATATTGAGGATTTACCTACATTCAACAACAAAGCTTTAAAAAGTTAGTCGTTATACTTGTTTGCTTATAAAACCGTCATTTTAGTTCCATTCGTGTACGTACTTTCATTTCTCTTACGCATTCGATTACCCAATTAAATGGGTATGACATATACTCTCATACAACTAACCCGTTAGTAGGTGGTGACGACCAAACATAAAATATTGTATAAACTAAAACGTCCATAGCATATTCTAACCACTTAAGTTACTTCAACCCGATTATCCCTCCAACATTCAATCATTTCATTACTATATCAACACTTCGAAAGTCCGACGTTCATAAACCTACACTTTCAAACATACTCAATAATAACTTGGTTAGCAAACCCGTAATCTCAACATATTCAAGTACTACATCTTCGTAAAAAGGTCGCCAACCATTTATATGCATCTATTTAACTACAACACGATGTACGCCTTTCGCATAATTATGTACATACATATATATATATATATATATATATATATATCTTCTATACACATCACACAATCTAGTTTATACGACTTAAACTCACCATGACTCCAATTATTCATACTTACATACCATCATATTCTCTTAACTTAATTAACACACCTCCCTAGTCATGCATATGACCATCCGATAATAGACTTACTTACAATCAAGTTCCATCCATTCGCATGTATAACACATTCGGTCAAAATCTTATAAAGGGAAACCGTCCAAACCCCCAGGGGACGTAAATTACGGTCTACCCAGTAAAATACGGCCCAAAATACGGCCTAAAATACGGCCTGCCTGCTGTTTATGACCTCAAACATGATGCTGATGCAGGGGAGGCCGTAAATTCCGGCCTGGGGCGTAATTTACGGCACCTGTGTCTTTGTTTCGTCCGTTTACGCTAAAACTTGCGTAACTTTCAAACCGTTTACCCGTTTAACCTCCCATTTCTTCCTACATGATTGTAAATTAACATTCTATCATGTAAACTTGAAATCCAACATCCGAGTTAAGGAATTTCTTAACTTATACGTGTTCGGCTTATTATTCATCTACGAATTGTTCGACCCGTTCATGCATTTATCAAAATAATCTATTGATTTGGCCTCAATTTCATATGAACTTAATAATTAAACATTATATTACTTAAACAAACTAAGAAGTGATTATGGAAATCACTTACCTTGTGCTCGCCATGTTTATGCTAGTTTCTTTGCCTCCTCTTTGACCCGTTTTCTTCCCATGAGTTGGTCCATCTTGACATGGTTCTTATTCTTTCAAGCTATCATGTTTACAACATTGTTAGCATATATGCTTATACATAATAACATCCATTTCCATCACATGGGTCACATTGACTTTCACTAGTCCATTATAACATACACAAGTCCTATTTTAACAATTATTTCCTTCCAATTCCATACAATTTAACATATCATCAAATCATGGCATGTTAGAACATACTCATTATACTATATATGCTTCACACTCATGTAGTAAGACACATACAACCACATTCACCTAGATTCCACGTATGTACATAAACAACTTCCATTCATACTAGTATTTAGGTAATCCTACATGTAGCATCATAATCCATGATTCGCCAACCTAAATCACCATTCGAATATTTCTTCTTCCTTGTACATTCACGTTCTTACAATAAATTCATAACCATATTTAGAAAGTTCGGCAACACATGGAGTCCATTGTATCATTTAAGCATAAGGTACCATTCCTAAAGCATACTACTACCACATGATACTAGCAAATCCAATCTTCTACATGAATCATATCTAAAGCACACTTCTTATGTTAATTCACTATTCAACACACCATTATTACTTCCTATACACATTCATTCATTGTTTACATCCAACCTCATCCAATAATCTCACCTATGCATTTCATCAAACACTTGGTGTGCATGCCATCATTTAAGCATATAGTACAAGTATTTTATGCATACTCTTCCTAGTTCATAACATAGATTATCAATTTCAACTAGAATTATATAACTTTTATACCATTATCTAACAATTACTTCTTACAATAAACATCAAATATCAACATCACACAAGCATTGAACATGTATAATCATCCATATCATCATCTCTACTACTACAAATAGGTTTATAAAATTTTCTTTCAATTAAACTAAAATCAAGCATGATTTCCACTCTAGGGAGTAACCCTAACATCTAATTAACACAAATCATACCACGAATTCATGATTGGGTTGAAACCCTTTTTCTACAATTCACCAAATCCAGAAATTCGACTTACCACTTCACTAGGTATGCTTAGATGATCGATAAGAGGGCTCATGCACTGGATTTTCTTATGATTTTAGGCTTCAATTGCTTGATTTCTTGAGTTTAGGGTTTCCCCCTCCTCATGCCCTGTTCGATCGATCCCCCAGACACACTCACTGTGTTTGGGGTTTTATTTGTTGTTGTTTTTTTTATTAATATAAGTTTAATCACTTTGCACTTTACCCCCTTCACTTAGTTGCTAATTACAAATCTAATCTTTAAACCACATTTAACTACCATCTTGCCATAAATTCTTAATTATGTTACGTTTGTTATTTATCCTCACTTGTTTTATTGAGTTTTCATTTTTGGGGCGTTACAGTTCATATGCTGGATGAGCATATGCAACAAAATGTAATGTAAATCAATGTGCTAGCATGCTCAGTCAACATACATAGCAGAAATGTAAAGTAAAACAATGTACTAAGTATGCTAAGTAAACATACATAGCGAAACAATGTAATGTAAATCATGTACTATAAATGTACTAATGAGCATAGCAAGTATATGATGTGAAAACAGGAAAGCACGAAAGTAACAAGTAGGCACATGTGTTTCACCCCAAAACGTTTGAAAAACAGTAAAAGAGGGGTCTATGTACTCACCTTTGGGTGCGTTTTTATACGTTAACACAATCCCTCAAATTGTTTATTCTTCCTAAATTAGATAAGAATGATTTAATAATCAAAACTCACAGAAATACATGAGTTTCTCCGATACTTGGAATTTTCACATAACTTTGAGATTTCTCGAAAAGTTATTATTTTTGATTATTTTGGTGTATTTGTATATATGTACTCGAGCGTAACACACCTAATCTTGTCAATACTAACACATGATCATACACATATTGTTAAACACATAGCACATTGTAGCACATAAAATAACCTATGAACAACCCATTCTAGTGTATGTTGAAAAACACATATTTTAGCGTTTCGGTAACATTTTTGGGCGTCGGAAGTAACGTATGACTAACCAAACACCAAGTAATATTAATATAAGTTAAAATACTTATTTTTATACCAAATATATCAGTTTGGTTACTGATCTAAAACAGTTTTGTAAAAATACTCCGAAAAGGCGATTTTTGACCGTTTTACCGCATAGTTTTGCATCAAACGTTACCCGAACCATCCCAAATCGAAACGACTTGAAATTTTAACACAACCCATGTTATTTACTGAATAAAATAATGGTTATACTCATGATAGTGCAGGTCTTAAACAAAGCATATAAATCATGCAAATTTCACATAATTTACCACTTTTTAAGCTATATGTACAACATGCAAAGCTATCAAACCTATGTCAAAGTTTCATGCCACTATAATACATCAAATTATATTATTTTTAGTGTTTATAACCAGATCTAAAATAGTTTTTGTCATTTAACCATTTTTCACCATTTCTTGAGCTTTACATCAACATATTTTCACATGTACAAGTGCCTAAAGCATACCATCATAGCAACATCATTTTTTTATGAGTTTAAAAACATAAAATATGAGATTTATTCAGATTTATTTGCTGAAGTGATTTACATTTAACATATCACACCTAAATCACGAAATACTTGCATTTTTACCACCATTCAAGAACATGTAACAACATAGATAAGTATTTAACAAGAAATCGAACTTCAAGACTCATAAACACACATATATATGTACGGTTTATACATACATATATACATCACCATTTTTATTTGTAACAAGACCCATTTCATTTTAGATTTCAAGTTTAGTGAAAATCCCAAGATTCAAGAGAAACTTCAAGTCATCAAGAACAACCAAGAATCAAAGTATGATTTTAACATAAATGTTATACCTTCAAGATTCAAGTAGGTTGTAGGATGAGATTTTGATGATAGGAAGCTTGTAATCACTTGACAACACCCTGGAATCACCTTTAGATCTTTACACTAACTTAAAGGTTGCAAGAAATAAAGTTTGAATGTGAAGAACAAGGTTGAAGAAAGGATGAAGATAGAGAGAGAAGGGGTGGACGGTTCAAGGGGGAGAGAGAAGGAAGAGTTTGAGTGAAGTGTGAAGTAATCTTTGAGAGATATGGTAGGATTTATAAGAGATATGGAAGATCCATGCACCAACACTTGTCCATACAAATCTAAGAAAATATTTGCAAGATCATAGAAAATATATGGTGGGGGCCACTTACATGTGACCGTAAGTTAGATGGGGGAGGGGGTCCAAGTGTAAGTTTTTATATAAATATGTTATATGTAGGCTAAAACGGGTGTTTCACTCGATACCGGGTATTTTATCTAGCGTTTAAGCCTCGGTTTATGGCGTTAATTATTTTTATTATTCTATAAAAATAAACTCGCCAAAATATTACTGAAATAAATTTCAGTTGCCAGGACTGGCTGTGTTGTCTATGTTTTGCAGTAGAAGCACTGTGTCGCGCAGAAACACACGGTACGCGCTTAAACTTGAAAAATAACGTTTTTAAGCGTATTAATTTATTTTTCAACACGGACCTGATTAAAATAAAATTTTAATCATAACAGAATATTTTTGGGATTTAAATATTATCCGGGCGGTCACCTACGTTCGTTTCGCAGTTTTGTCGTAAATAGTCCTTTACTTTAAATAAACATGTTTTTGCCATATCGAATCCTTCGAAACTTATTTCTAAGTTATGTAAAGAATATTTAGGGTATGTTTGGCTTACGTTACAGTTCCGGAGTGTACGTCGCGTTAAACTGATTGTGTTTATGCACCAGTTTGCGTATGACCTTCCAGAAAGTGATTTAAAGACCGAAACCGAACAGGAATTGATATGTGCAAACGATACACATATTTTTTTACAAATCCCAAGTATGAAACACAATATTTCATTGATTTGGTATTTGTTTGACGGGCGCAGTGACACAGGTGTCACAGTAACCTGACAATAAACATATGTATTAACAAGGGAATCTCAGCATGGTTACGAAGATAAACCATGAATGTAACTTGAAATAAAGATGTTCCAAGAAAGTGTGTTGACTTGATAACAAAGGAGCCAACAATTACAATAATGTAGGTTGTTTGAGTCATAAATAAATAATAAGCTTTAACAAATAATATTTGAACTTCAATGAAGCGTTTATTTGAAATGTTACCATGTGTATAACAATTGGTGCATGTGTAGCATATGAGTTTCCAAGAAAAGAAACAATGAGTATTTGCTAAAATGAAGAAATGACCAAGTATCGAAGCAAGCGTGTGTTCGCTCTCAGCGAAGAAAATTAACGCGATGCAACTACCATTAAGGGGAGTAGAGATGCAAACATCAACTCGCTAGAAACAAAAGTGAAGATTTCAACAAAGAAATTTGAGTACTTTCTGTTTGGTTAACTGAAATAGCATATATGTCAGGATAATGGGGTTTGCTTGAGTTAACAGGTGTGGTTCCTAAGCAACAACCCTTACGAGTTTGGACCTGGGTTCCCAAAGGTCCCAAGTACATGTTTTCTGGATTCTCAAAGTTTCGTATCCTGTGTAAAACTGTTTTATGTATTGTGTGTAAAACACAGCATTAGTGTATTTTTAAAGCAAGTTATTGTCTCACAATTCCTCAGTATACTTTCTTCCCGAATTTGCAGCTAATGACACTCGATCATTGATCAGTCGTGAAATAGTAGTTGGATTCTCACAGTTAGTTAAATAAATAATTCGTTAATCCTCAGCAAGAGTTACCGAATCTTGTTGGTTAGCTCGTTCGGCTCCTGGTAGTTGATGCTCATTTGAAAATCGTCGTCCTTCTCCTTGACGAGCGGAACTGGGGTTGCCCAAAACAGGAAACTTGGTCTGTTAACTTCCTTCTCTATCAAGTACTGAAGCTACACTGACAATCCTCGCATTTCCGAAGGTGTAAGTCGCCAAGGTCCATTGACTGCAGGCGCGGCGCCTGGAATCAAATCGATGTGAAATTCGACTTGTCGTTGAGGAGATAATTCTGGCAAGTCTCCGGGGATGACTTCAGGATATTCCCTTATCACAGGGATATCTTCGAGTTTTGGTTCTTTGGCTCCCTTGTCCACGACATGAGCCAAAAACAACACATCCTTTACGCAACAACTTTCGTGCCTTCAAGCAACTATTAATTTGTAGAGGCGTATCCTGCTTCATGAGTCACGATCGTCTCTTTGTTCGCCATCGGGATGCGGATATCAATCTCCGCTCGATTGCTTGACAACCAAACCATCCCAATTACAATGTCGAAGCTTCCCTTTAACTAGTTCTATCGAGCACGGGTTATCTAACTTACTTGCTACTAAACCAAGTATACTCTCAAGCTCTAGAGATTCGAAGCTAAAATTTGCAACAGTATCAAGCAGTACAGATGCATAACGTTGACTAATATGGAGCGTACCGATGTCCACGCTTGGTTCCTGGCGTCTTTCCCTAGCTCCGGTGTTGAGCCTTCATTCTTGTGCCTGATTGTTTTTAGGGCAATACTTTCTGAAATGCTTTTTGCTTCCACAGTTAAGACAACTTTGAGCACGTTTTTGTTTGTCACTCGTCCTTCCTTGATAATTGTCATTGTCGTTGTTTCCTCCGTGATTCTTGCTACCGTCTTGGTTTCCATTTCCACGTTCAGTACCATGCCTACAAGTCTCCTTGACAAGCCCCACTTTGTCACAGTTTTCACATTTTCCATATCTGCATCGTCCGATATGATAACGTCGACAATTGTCGCACTTAGGTAGGATACCCATGTAGTCTTTTCCCTTTTTAGCCCTGTTCTTGCTATTCACCCGAGTACCCTTCTTGAAGTTTGCGAACTTTCTCTTGTTGTCTCCAGATGACTCTACAGGAGTCTCCTTTTTCTCTTCCGAAGTGGAAAATGTTCCTAGTCTAACCGCTTCTTCAGTGAGTGCCACACTTATATCGATAGCATCGGTGATCGTTGCAGGTTTAGATGTTGTCACCAGGCTTAGAATCTGAGGTGCCAATCCCCCAATGAAGCGTTCGATCCTCTTAAACTCTGGTTCCACCAGACGCGAAACAACTTGTGATAAATCGTGAAATCTCTGCACATACTCAGCTATCTTTGAACCTTCCATTTTTAAGTTCCATAGTTCAGTCTCCAACTTCTGGACTTCTGCCCTTGAGCAATATCTCTTACGCATTAGTTCTTTCAGTTCATCCCACGTCAAAGCATGCGCAGTAGTCTTACCCAACGTCTGAACCTGAAGGTTCCACCATGACAGAGCCCCATCTAGGAACAATCCAGATATGTACATGACTTGTTGCTTTGGAGCACATTTCCTCAAACTCAAAACAGAATCCGTCTTCTCAACCCAATGCACAAAAGCTACAGCACCCCCAGTGCCGTCGAAATCTCGGGGCTTGCAGCTCAAGAACTGCTTGTAGGTGCAGCCTGCGAACATACGCAACATCATTCACATAAGGCATTAGCAAGGCACTTTTGGAAACGTCCAAATGTTTTGTAATGCATCTTAAGTGACTAAACATTACCGTTGGGTAGGTTATTTCCTGAGGTGCCTTCGCTGCGTCCAGAGCGAAGGGCCTCATGCTGTGCGATGGCCTGTGAAATGCGCTCTTGTAATTCTGCCTCTATCATCGGCAGAGGGTTGTTGGTATCAGTGTTCCCTTGAATCGACATCTTCTAAGAAGAAGATCGGAAAGGTCAGGTCTCACTAAAGACATAAGCACAAAAACATCTACTTAACAAATGAGACCTAGGGGTGTGTATATAAGCAATCGTTATAACAATCAATCACATAACATCACAATTATAGCACAACTTGTAGATAGGAACATGCTTAATGAGAACATAACAGGTAATCACGTTGTTGATTTACATGTTTAATAAGAATATGACGATTGAGCTTTCGTAAATTACCGACCATAGTCACAGTGTCTACAAAGTGTATCACATCAAAAGGGACACAGGGTCACCCTACCCTTGTCCAATAAGTCTATCAGTGTATTAAAATCACGTGGTCAAAAGTAGTCTTCAAAAACTCTCCACAATCTCGGCTCATTAGTAGTGACTTTACCCAAAAGTAATGCAATCCGCATAAAACCAAAAGCCAACTATACTGGTGTTTGAGGTGGAGGAGTGAAGAAAAGCAAACTGCTAACATATGCAAGCTCCTCCTTGAGTTTGTATACATGTCGAAGTAATTAACTATTCTGCTGCTTGATAGTAAGGAAACGAGCATCAACACCAAAGAAAGGTGTAAGAGCAGCAGGTGAGAGTGCAGAAGGAGACAATGATGAATGTGGAGGATCAAAGTATACTGGCGTAGACAGGGTGGATGACGTGGTGTCAGCTCAAGCTCCAAAACTCTGCGACTCATATCCTCAAACTGTAGCTGTTGTAACAGGGGCAACTCATCCCGTGTGTAGCCTCCATAATGTGAGGGATGGTAGTGGTCTGTATATCAGCATGGGGTATTGTCATGCGGGTACTGACCAGAAGTCCCTTCCCGGGGTGCAGGTATGTCCTGAAAGAAAGCATTAGGCATGTCGGTGCCATGGACGTCGATCTCCATAGAGGAAAAGGAGCAACATCAGCGGGTGCAGGTGCAGTGGTAAATGTCTCAACAAAAGGAAGATTAACAGGTGCAGGTACTGGGTCTGATACAAAGGGTGCAATGTCTGGTAAACCAAAAGAAACATGGTCGGGATCAGTAATCGGCTCAAGATCAATAGGCGCATCATCAGGCTGACCCAAAGGGAACAGAAGCTAGCTTAGGAGCAGGCTCTGGGCAGTGTAAAGGTGTGGGATCTCGAGCAGGTGATAGTGCAGCAGTCATAGCGGTGTCGTCATCTGAGTCAGTAGTAGAAAGCTGCAATCCGGCCGTTTGTAAGGCTGCAGATGTCACAGACTCAAAGGAGTCTGAAATCGTGTGTATACTAGAATAAGAGGATAGCTTGATAACTGTGGGATCGTTTACAGATCTGAACGAGTCGATTAGAAAAGGCAGAAACAGTCGTACTGAGGTCAATCCAGCAAGATACACATTTTAAACTGTCGTATGATTGATTTGACAACTTTTACAGCGAGATGACACTTCGGCAGCACTTCGACACTGAAACCGGAAATGTTACAAATGATTTCGCTTAAACAGGTATTAATAGGCCCTTAATTCCGTTTGAGTCTGTTCCAAGCGAAATTAGATTCCAAGCGGAATCTAATTCCGTGCGGAATTACATGCAAGACTCATTCAAGCGGAATTACTCTTTTAAGCGGAATTAACTATATCTCGAACTACGTGCCCTGATCTAACATTCTAAGAACAAGACTCGATACAAGACGAAGTCGACAGACGCATGCACTAACAGACTCCCCCTCGAATGTTGACGAGTCTTCAGTGTCGAGTCTTCGCATCTTCAGTCTTTATCAGTCCTCTCGAACTCTTTTGAAATATCTGACATTGTAATGCATCTTCAAATCTCTCTCTTCTTCTCAGAATTGCAACCTGGCTCTTATACATCTCTTGATCAGGTCTCTTGATTCCTTAAGTTCTTCAGCATTCTGTGTGAATACAATTTCCAATATCAATACTGACTTTAACTGCTTTCTCTTTGCTGTCTTCAGACTCCCCCTCTCAATCTGCTGGGATCTTGGTCTGGAATCTCTTGAATTCACAGGATCTGGAACCTGGCTCTTATCACTCTCACAAGTTCTAAGATCGTAATCTGGCTCCTCTCAAACTTCGTACCTGCACGTTCTCTACCTCAAACATAAATTTCTCAAATTTAAAATTTGATACATTTATATTCTCTGTTTACCACTTGTAGAAATTAAACAATCAAGAAATGATTTTACAATGTTAATATTCTGATGACCACTTGTAAGAAACCATTTTTTTTAATCAATTAAACTCCCAAACCTGTTCATCATGTTTTGCACTCGAATTTTGAAAATCAGTTTTTCAATCATCAGTTGTCGAAAATCTTTTTGGATTTTTCAAAATATGTAACCTAAACATAAATGCAAGAACAAAATTTAAATGCAAAAAAATGAAATATATACAGACAATATTTTGTGAGTTTGTGTAAAAGGACCATATCAGTCTTTGAGACAAAACACCAACACCGTTAAGCTTTAAACATTTTAAGTTCTAAACGATTCACTTAGATTGTCAGTATACTGATCCACTTAAATTTTCACACAAAGTTCAACTGTTTCGAGATATGAGATTAATGATTTAAGCACTTAAACTTATTCGCGTGTCCCACCTCAGAATATACTCCTGTATCCAGATCCCAATATTCAGTCTTACAGGTGAGTATACCACAGATGATATCTGTAAAAGGTTAATTGCGAAACCGTGAGAGCTCGGGTCAGAACTTCCGTTCAGCAGAGAGATGACGGATCGTCTTTTTGTGTGTTCCCTTTAGAGAATCTTTTGTTTTAACAGCACATGATTAGCATTTTTCAATGTTTCATCATTTTTTGTACTGAGGGCGGCGCTATATTTCAAGCAAGCAGAAAGTATTATATGGGGACTAGGCCATTGCTTCCGCAAAATCAGAAGTCCCGGGATAATACCCCAGATATCACTGAGTATAAAGACCTAGTATCTCAGAAAGAGGGACCTTTCAAACAAGATTTCGAGGGTTACCCATATATCCAAGATATGTTCCCCACGATATAAGCAAGTTTGAATTTAGGTTTATATCTTGTCACAATCTACTAAAT
>JARYGA010004834.1:0-33850 GCA_030545235.1 Helianthus tuberosus | reverse complement strand
AAGTATCTCTTGAGACTCTCCTCGTGTGGTCATCATCAAATAAACATATCGCAGGTTTGTTTAGAGTCTCAAAATTATAATGTAAGAATGTTGTTTGACCCTGGTTTTATAATGCAAGTCATTCGCAATCTTCTAAGTTGATTTATTGAATCAAACTAGATCTTATTTTAGTTTATGTAATCAAGTATATTGCACTAGTTATGAATGAAATCTATAGAAAATGGATAAACAAAAGTTGGCAGGTCAACCAAATGTTACTCATTTTGACCCGTTTACCAACCGCCTATTTTGTTACCTATGTTTATTCTGAAACTGATGTACGTGATCAATTTGATACAGGTCAGTCCAACGTCATTTTACTTGGCAAGGACCAAATCGACCCGCATGCAGATAAAACATGTATGGATGCTTTTCTTGTTACTATTGTATATATTAATATCGTCTTTTTGGAATAAATTATGTCTTATGATGAAGCGCGCGACTTTGTTTTGTGAAGGAATTTTGATTGGCTAAGACAAAAGGGCCAGCTAATGGTCAAAATGAAAACATGAAGAGTTTTTCAAGGAATGAGAGAAGGTTAAGTTGCAAGTGCTTCCAGGAGTGATTTATGTTGAGACAAAAAGTGTTGCTGTTGCAAGTGCTGCTAGGATTGATGCAAGTTTATGTATTTAGTATTCAAATTGACAACTTATGTATAGATTTTGGTTTACTATTGTTAATATTATTAATTTTGGTGTTTAGGTTTGTTCATCTTTGCTATTGTTTTTTCTACGAAAAATTGAAAATAAAATTGCTAATTACATGAAAATGGCCACATAGTCACAACAATATATGTGACTATAAAATAGAAACGACCACACTTACAGTAAATTCGTGTGACTGTTGATACCATTTTGTCACACTTAATGGGACATTTTCTTAATTACAATAACCACTTTGTCACATTTTTTTAAAATTCATGTGGCTAAAACAAACTTTTAGTGTCTGTATAATAGAAATAAACACACTTATGGTAAACTCATGTGACTATACAATAGAAACGGCCACACTTAAAATAAATTCATGTGGCCATCGATACTATTTAGTCACACTTAATGGACCATTTTGTTATTTTCAACAACCTTTTTGCCACAGTATTTTAAAATTTATGTGGCTGAAACAAACTTTTTAGTGATTATATAATAGAAACGGCCACACTTTCAGTGAATTCATGTGGCTATATAATACAGACGGCTACACTTACAATAAATTCATGTGACCATTGATACCATTTAGCCACACTTAATGGACCATTTGCTTGATTACAACAACCTTTTTTGTCACAATTTTTTAAAATTAATGTGGCTAAAACAAACTTATTGGTGACTGTATAATAGAAATGGCCACACTTATAGTAAATTCATGTGGTTGTTGCTACTCGTTTAGCCACACTTATTTGATAAAATGATTGATTTCAACAAGACCTTTTAGCCACGGTTTAAGTTGCTATGGCCACACATAAGTGAATGTGGCCGTATGATGCCTACGATGACTCGACCTATGGTCACACTTGAGTTGGAAAAAAAATGTGGCGAAAGGCGTATGGTCACACTTTTTTTATGTGGCCGTAAGCCATTTTTGATGTAGGGTCGAGCCTCGCATGTGGAGCTCGTTAGGCTCATCGAGCCCTATCGAGCCTTAGTGTAAACGAGCCGAGTCGAGCCGAGCTTATTCAAACTTGTTTACAAGCGGACCTAGAACCTAAAAATAAGCTTATTTAGTAAACGAGCCTGAGCCCGAGCTTCACTTATCGAGCTCGCGAGCCTAAAAAGTCTATTATTTATATTTAATATATTAAATAATAGATAATAAATGAGCTGATCCCGAGCCAAGCTCGAGCTTGAGAAAATACAAATGAGTCAAGCTCGAGCCTTGAAAACAAAGCTCAGATCGAGCCGAACTCGAGCCCGAGCTCTCATAAGTTAATCGAGCTCGAGCTCAAGCCTGGTCAAACTCGGGCTCGGCTCGGCTCGTTTGAACCCCTAGCTATATCACGTCTTAAAAGGTTATATTTAGTTGCATTAGACCTTAACAGGAAATAACACATTAATCATATGTTGTATTTGATCATTTTGGGCCTTAACAATCATGATGACTTTAGGTAGTCAGGATGGGCTTTGTTAGGTCACATTTACTCCAAATGGATTATAATGGATTGTAATTGGTCAAATTATATCATAATGGACAATAATAAATCATATATTAGGTCTTACGAGTCAAGATGGCTCTTAATGAACGATGACGGACTTTATTACACCATATCGGGTATTTTAGGGTTATATTGGGTTGTACTGAGCCAATCATATTAGACCAAGATGTACAATAAATGATTATGCATGTCTTAATAGACCGTATTGTGCTTTAATAGTATGTTGGCTCTTAATGGATTATGAATGACATGCTTTATTGTAGGATCGTTTTCTGATCCGAACGAGTCGGTTAGAAGAGTTTTTCACCAAAACAAGAGGCGGAAACAAGTGTTTCGGTGTAATTCAGCAACTATTCACCTTTAACTGTTGTTTATATTGATATACGAACGATTACAGATCTGACAACACTTCGGCAGCACTTCGTGGCTAACCGGAAGACAATCACCTAGAACTATGTGTGAGATTTCGCTTATGTGTCTATATATATATGACGTGATTCCGCTTATATGGTCGTGACACAAAAGCGGAATCATCACTTGACATATGAGCGATACCTATCATTGACACATGAGCGGACCTAGGACTTTGATATATGAGCGGAATCTCATTTGACCATATAAACGAAATCATTCCTATCTCATGCATTCTATTTTTGTCTTGTTATGTGATGATGTCATGGTGATGTCATCTTGATGATGTCATCATGACATCATGCTTTAACATCTCCGCAACGAACCCGATCTTCGCAACGAACCCGAGACTCGACATAAGACGTAGTTGACAGACGTAGTGTACCAACAAACTCCCCCTCGGATGTTGACGGAGTCTTCAGTGTCGAGTCTTCAATTGTCAATCTACAATCTTTATCGATCTTCAATCTTTCTCTGAAGTATTTGTCATTGCAAGAATCCTCATTCTCTTACTCATTCTCGTAATCTTCAGGATTTGAATCTGGCTTTACTATCTTCAGACTCCCTCTCGATGTCATCAGACTCCCCCTTTTGCTAAACTGGGATTGCAGTCTGGAATTCACTCTCCACAGATTATTATATTGTAATCTGGCACTCATCTTACTCAGGTTTCGGAACCTGGCCAACCTGCAAAAACTCTACCCAAAAATAAATTTTCTGATAACAATTTTGTGGATAAGATTTTCAAATCTAATTTACCATTTGCAGGAATAACATTTTAAAGCAAAACTTTTCTCATTTCATTTCAAAAATCTTCAAACACTTTCACCCAAACCATTTGTTCATCATGTTTAGCACTCGGAATTTTGAAAATCAGCTTTCCAAAATCAGTTGTCGAAAATCTTTTTAGATTTTTCAAAATTTATGCTAAAACACACTAAAATCTTTTTGGATTTTTGACTGAAAAGAAATGCAGTAAATGAAATATTTACAAACAATATTTTTGTGAGTTCGTGCAAGAGGATCATATCAGTTTTTTAGACAAATCACCAACACCGTTAAGCTTTATTTCATTTTAAGCTCTAAAAGATTCACTTAGATTGTCAGTATACTGGTCCACTTAAATTCTCACACAAAGTTCAACTGTTTCGAGATATGCAATTAATGTCTTAAGAACTTAAACTCAATTGCGTGTCCCACCTCAGAATATACTCCCGTATCCAGATCCCAATATTCAGTCTTACAGGTAATTATGACACAAATGATATCTGTAGGGGTTAATAAATTATGAAGAATCATGAGAGCTCAGGTCAGAACTACCGTTCAGCAGAGAGATCATGACTCAACTTGCGGGTATGTCCCCTTTAGAGGATCTTTTTTACAACAGCATTGCTAAGCAATTTTATTGTCTTATCATATATGCTGAGGGTGATGCTATGTTTCAAGCATTTGCAGAAAGTATTATTCGAGGACTAGGTCAGAACCATCGTTCAGCAGAAGTCCCGGAATAATACCCCAGACATCATTGAGTATAAAGACCTAGTATATCAGAATACGAGACCTTTCAAACGAGATTTCGGGGGTTACCCATATATCCGAGAGATGTTTCCCCACGATATAAGCAAGTTTGAAATTTAGGTTTATATCTCGTCACAATCTACTAGATGTGCAAAAACCTACTGGCACATCATCAGTGAGACCGTTTATTACTTTTAACTTTCCAAATCTTTAGCGTAATTCACCATTTTAATAATAAGGATCTTAAAAGGTAAAACCTAGCTGTTATGCTGTCACAAATTTAGCCAAGATGGTAGAACCTGTTTAAAAGATTCCAATCTCTGTTAACATCTGCAAATATGTTAACACTCTTGACTAATGTGATCCGTGAAATCACACATGTCACCCTTTTTAATAAATTATCCAAAATTTTATTTTTGTATATAATTGAAAGTGACATAATGCCTACGGGTCATAATAAATGTCATATAAAACAGAAAGGCAGTCATAGCTTATAGACTCCCTGCCAAAGAAAGGATTGATTCGTTTTGATTAGTCAAACCTTAATCCTATAAAAATCTAAATTTGTAATTTAGAAAATTTGTCTACGTGACTAGGCTTATTATGCCAATATTATATTTCGTTCTAAAAAGATTATTAGTAAAAATCCTGAATGAAATTATTAAAATTAACTAATATGGCTTTTGTTTACCATGGTTAATAAATCGTCGAGAACGATAATACTGTTTAGACTTCTAAATAGACCTTGTCCTTATTTTATGTAGCAATTTAAGACTACATGGCCAAATCCGAAGAACTAAACAGTCGCCCGGCACAGAACCCTGAAAATGCTCAAATGTTAGTAACTGGTGCGGAATTGAAAGCACTAGTGAATGACGCCGTGGTCGAAGCACTGAATAGACAATTTAGTGAAGCAAGCGGGACCCGAAGTAGGACCCGAACCGCATCACGTTCCAAACCAAGAACACATTAGGAGGGACATAGCAAGCCGCCCTCTCAGAAGGAGGTACCTAAGAATGATAAGCCAAAGAAGGATGATGAGGATCATCACTCCTCTAACCAAAACAGTGTCCCGATAAAGAAGATCAAGCAGAAACATGAATCGCACGGTAAGTCTTGCACTTATAAATACTTCGTCTCATGCAAACCCAGAGACTTTACTGGGGAAAAAGGAGCGGTCGACTGCATGACCTGGATAGACGAAATGGATACAGTCGTAGATATCAGCGGGTGTGCTGAACGGGATGTAGTGAAGTATGTGTCCCAATCGTTTAAGGGGGACGCACTAGCATGGTGGAAATCTCTTTTGCAAGCCACCGGAAAGGCCACACTTTACAGTATGTCATGGGATCAATTCGTAGCCCTTATTAAAGAAAATTTTTGTCCACAACATGAAGTGGAAAGGATCGAGTCAGACTTTGTATCGTTGGTAATGAAGAATCTAGATTGTCAGGCTTACCTCACCACCTTCAATACTCTATCTCGATTGGTTCCCTACTTGGTAACCCCTGAGCCGAAAAGGATTGCCCGTTTCATTGGGGGTTTGGCCCCTGAGATTAAAGCTAGCGTTAAGGCATCGAGGCCTACAACTTTCAGATCAGTAGCTAATCTATCTCTCTCTCACTCAGGACGTGGTCAGGTTGAGAGCACATAGGAACTCGGAAGAGAATAAGAGAAAGCGTGAGGATGATACCTCACGGAGATCGGAGAAGAGACACCGAGGGAATAACGACCATAGAAAAGGGTCAGGATTTAGGAAAGATGGGCAACAGTCGGGGGATAAACCCAAATGCAAAACCTGCAAGAAAAACCACTTTGGGAAATGTCGTTTTGAAATGAAATCGCAATCCCACACGAGGCCATGTGGAATCTGCAAATCTACTGATCACACGACTTTGAAATGTAAGGGTCTGAAGGATGCAACCTGTTACGGTTGCAACGAGAAAGGGCACATTAAGTCTAATTGCCCAAAGTACGCTAAGAAAGCCGATGAGGGAAAGAAGACCAATGCAAGGGTCTTCAGGATGGACGCTAAGGAAGCCGTTCAAGATGACAACGTTATTACAGGTACTTTTCTTGTAAATAATGTTTTTGCTAGAGTCTTATTTGATTCTGGAGCGGATAAGTCCTTTGTAGATAATAAGTTTTGTGAGTCGTTAAAATTGCCTGTAAAAGCCTTAAGTGTGAAGTATGAGGTGGAGTTAGCTGATGGAACCATAGAAACAGCCTCAACTGTTTTAGATGGATGTGTTATATCCATTAGGAATCATTCTTTTCCTTTGTCCCTACTTCCCTTTAAGCTCGACGGCTTTGATGTAGTTATAGGCATGGATTGGTTATCGCATAACCAAGCCCAGATTGTGTGCAAACAAAAGCAAGTGATAGTTAAAACTCCGGCTGGAGAGTCACTTACCATTCAAGGAGATACTCAGCATGGATTGCCAGAGCAAGTGTCCATGCTCAAGGCATCCAGATGTATGCAGAAGGGTTGTGTCATTTATATGGCGCAAGTTACGATTGATGAGCCAAAGCCTAAGATTGAAGATATCCCTATCATTTCGGAATATCCTGAAGTTTTTCCCGAAGAACTACCTGGTTTACCACCAGATAGGCAAGTGGAATTCCGAATTGACATCATCCCTGGTGCTGCACCAATAGCGAGAGCACCTTATAGGTTAGCACCGACGGAGATGAAGGAATTAAGGACGCAGTTGGATGATCTATTAGCAAAAGGTTTTATTAGACCTAGTTCGTCTCCTTGGGGAGCGCCAATCTTATTTGTCAAGAAGAAGGATGGATCGATGCGTTTGTGCATCGACTACCGTGAGCTTAATAAGGTCACCATCAAGAATAGGTATCCTCTGCCCAGGATCGACGATCTGTTCGATCAATTACAAGGAGCAAGCTATTTTTCTAAGATCGACTTGAGGTCGGGCTATCATCAGTTGAAAGTCAAGGATGAAGATGTACACAAGACAGCGTTTAGGACTCGTTATGGACATTACGAGTTCCTAGTGATGCCTTTCGGGCTCACTAACGCACCAGCCGCATTCATGGATCTCATGAATCGCGTCTGCAAGCCTTATCTGGATAAATTCGTCATCGTCTTTATTGACGACATCCTTATTTACTCAAAGAACAAAGCTGATCACGAGAAACACCTTCGTTGTATTCTCAAACTACTTCATCAAGAGAAGCTCTATGCCAAGTTCTCGAAATGTGAATTCTGGCTTCGAGAAGTCCAGTTTCTTGGACACGTTGTTAGCGAGCGTGGTATCCAAGTGGATCCCGCTAAGGTTGAAGTTGTTATGAATTGGCAAGAGCCAAAGACGCCTACGGAAATTCGCAGTTTTCTGGGTTTAGCTGGATACTATAGGCGTTTCATCGAAAACTTTTCAAGGATTGCTGCGCCCCTTACTTCATTGACACGCAAGAAGGTTAAGTTTGATTGGGGCCCTAAGCAGCAGGAATCCTTCGATATTCTGAAGAACAAGTTGAGCAATGCACCAGTACTAACACTGCCCGATGGTATAGATGAATTTGTGGTATATTGTGATGCATCACACACTGGTATGGGCTGTGTACTCATGCAGAAAGGCAAAGTTATTGCCTACGCCTCAAGACAGCTGAAGATACACGAAAAGAACTACACCACCCACGACCTGGAGCTGGGTGCCGTTGTATTTGCATTAAAACTTTGGAGACATTACTTATATGGTACCAAGTGTGTGATCTATTCAGATCACAAGAGCCTTCAACATTTGTTTAATCAGAAGGACTTGAATATGCGACAGAGACGATGGATGGAAACTCTGAATGATTACGATTGTGAAATAAAGTACCATCCAAGCAAGGCAAATGTAGTTGCTGACGCCTTGAGTAGAAAAGAAAGAGTAAAGCCTATAAGAATCAACGCTAAGCGCATTGAAATCAAGAATGATTTGAACAAAAGGATATTAGCTGCACAGAAGGAAGCTGTGCTGGAAGCTAATTATCCTGAAGAAAAGTTGGGAGTAACTGAGGAGCAGTTATCTCATGACAAGGACAGAATGCTTAGACTAAATGGAAGAATATGGGTTCCAATTTTTGGGGGACTTCGGGATGTTATCCTCCAGGAGGCCCACAGTTCCAAATATTCTGTTCATCATGGAGCAGACAAGATGTACCAGGATTTAAAAGCAAACTACTGGTGGATTGGTTTGAAAAAGTCCGTAGCTGCTTATGTGTCTAAATGTTTGACTTGTGCGCAAGTCAAAGCAGAACACCAGAAACCGTCAGGTTTGCTACAACAACCTGAAATTCCCACATGGAAATGGGAAATGGTGACGATGGATTTCATCACCAAGTTGCCAAAGACAAGAAAGGGAAATGACACTATTTGGGTCATAGTAGATAGACTGACGAAGTCAGCACATTTTCTACCCATCAAGGAGACTTATAGCTCCGATATGCTAGCCCAATTATATGTTGATAAGATTGTAGCTTTACATGGAATACCTGTGTCTATTATCTCGGATAGAGATACTAGATACACGTCACATTTTTGGAAAAGTTTCCAGCAATCATTGGGCACTCGTTTGAATTTTAGTACGGCTTATCATCCACAGACTGACAGTCAAAGTGAGCGTACTATTCAAACTTTAGAAGACATGCTACGTGCGTGTGCGATCGATTTAGGTGGTAGTTGGGATAAGAACCTACCACTAATTGAATTCTCCTACAACAATAGCTACCACACCAGCATAAAAGCTGCGCCTTTTGAGGCCTTATATGGTAGAAAGTGTAGATCGCCTATTTGTTGGGCAGAAGTTGGAGTTGTCCAACTATCAGGACCAGAAATTGTTTTTGAGACGACGGACAAGATTGTCCAGATCCGCGATCGATTGAGAGCTGCCAGGGATAGGCAGAAAGCTTATGCGGATCCACAGCGCAAAGATTTTCACTTCGAAGTAGGTGAAAAAGTGTTGCTTAAGGTATCACCCTGGAAGGGGGTGATGCGATTTGGTAAGAAAGGCAAGCTAAGCCCGAGGTACATAGGACCTTTCGAGATTATCGAACGTGTCGGATCAGTCGCTTATAAGTTGAACTTGCCTGAAGAACTTAGTGCTATCCATAATGTGTTTCACATCTGTAATTTGAAGAAGTGTTCCGCTGATGGACCACCGGTTATACCGTATACGGATGTACATATAGACGAAAGCTTGAAATTTGTGGAAAAGCCGGTATCGATTGAAGACCGAAAGGTAAAGAAACTTCGAAGGAAGCACATACCTATTGTTAAGGTCAAATGGGATGCCCGTAGAGGTCCCGAATACACATGGGAGGTAGAATCCACGATGAAAGAAAAATACCCTCATTTGTTTCAGTAAATCTCGGGGTCGAGATTTCTTTTAAGGGGGTGAGGATGTAACACCTCGGAAATTTACGTCCAATAATGTCTTGACACGTGTCATAAGCTTTGAACGTGTGAAAACATACTTTAGAGGGACTAAAGTTGACAAACGGTAAAACTGTGTGAATATAAGGGTCCAAAGTGTCAACAATGGATAATTAAGTCCTACAATAACCCTACATGGTGTTTATAACCCTAAACGGATCGATCATGGATCATACGAAGCGAAGAATGAAAGAAAGTGAGGAATTACAAACTACATGGGCTAAATGTGTCAACATGTTGAAAGTATACCTCTGAGTGACCCTTTGGCACACCCGAAGCTTTGTAATGCTAAAATATACTCACTAGGTTATGTGATAAAAATTTCATGAAGTTTCGTGAACGTATGAGAAAGTTATGGCCAAAACTGTAAACGAGGGGTTAAAAGTGTCAACGATGATTTTCATGACCTTTCGAGTGAGCGCAAAGTGAACCGAGGACTTTGCCATGTTTATAAAGGTCCCAAGGTTCATAAAAATCATATTTCAAGGATTTAGAGTGCAAATAAATAACTTAAAACACGAATCATAAGTTCAGGGACTGAATTGCAAAACATTGAAACTTGTTGAGCTGGTAACCAAGGCACTCGCGTAGCGCGAGCCCTTGGCCTTCATCCGTCGCGCTACGCGACTGCTTAAATTGGACAGAATGCGCAGGACACCTGCAAGTCAGGTCTGTTTGCAAGGTGTTAACAGCTGCTATCAACTTAGAAGGCTGACCAATCGAATTTCATGCAAGAAAAGCACCCTTGGACTGATTATATAACCTCCATAAACATCTGCAACAACATTAAATCTGATCAAACTTCCTTTAAAGTTCACCATAGTTGCAACATTCAAGCACACTTGAAACTTCAAAATTCACGAGATCCTTCTCTGGAGCATTCTGATCGACCAAGCATCCTCATAAGTGATCACTAAGCTTGTTAGGACCTTTGTAAGTGTTTATATCATCCTCAAATCCGTTCTAACTTAGTGTTCTTACTAAAAGTCAAACATATCGTAAATATAGTTTGACTTTGCAATTAAACGAAATGTGCTCAGTCATATCTCGAATCAAAAGTACCAACAAGTTGGTATTTATGAGTATAACAAACCCCTAAAAGGGTATGTTCAGATTCACACTCTAAGCATGCTAATTGTCGAGTCAAAGTTCTTCATAAAAAGTCAACAGAATATGTTTTTGCAAATTTAAGCATAATCAGTAATGTAGGCTACATGCAACCTGTTTGATCATCAAAATAACTTTATAAATAATGTAAGAACATATTTCAACTTGATCAACTCGACAATTTTCTGTATTACACCCGAATCGGAACCGAAAGTCTCATAAACGGACTTTTTCTTTGACTATCGGTTCTGATCCGTACATGCATGTTAAGATCTGCATTAGAGCATATTTTAGACCAACTTTCATATATGTTTAACTCTCTGGAATTTTACATCTTGGTTCCATGTTTAACCGATTCATATGCATGTTACCGGTTTATGCTTAAATATGACTATTTTGCCCTTTTTGCTATAAAACGTGATTTTTGAAAAAGTGAAAGAGTAGAAACGTTTGATACTGATATATAAACTTGCACCGAAAATTTCATATCAGTTTGTGGCCTAGTTTAAGAGATATGCTCATTATCGTAAATTACAAGCTTTATGTTACTTAAACGGCGTAATTAGCATATAACCCACTTAAACCCACTTTTTGATATAAAACTTTTTACTCACTGATATTATATAATATTTTAGGATTTTTAAAGATTTTTATTTTATTTTTGGCTGATCATAACATAGGGTTCTAAGTTTAATTCGGTAAATACCGAAATTGCCCTTTTTGGCCATAAAACGAGTTTTATAAATCCGATTGACCCCAAACCACTTCCTACTGATTTTATTTATTAAATAAATTATGTTGAACCTTCTGGAAGTATAAAAATCTCAGCTTTCTTTTACAAACCCGGAAACGGCTCCAAATCGCCTTTTTAGGCATTTTTAATGCATAGTACATGCTATAACCATGTCAAACATATAAGACTTATACCTACTGATGTAATTAGCATATTTTCATATAAAAACAGTAAGTACAATTTTATAAACTCAGATTCCCGATTTTGACATTTTAAGCCCTTGTAAAATTACCAAAATACCCCTAACGAGCATAGTTTGGTTTTAAATGATAATTTTCACTTATGGGTCATACCCTACTGTTATAATATGTTAAATTAAGTATGTTTGCTGTACAAACCAGACCTGTAACCCAGATTTCTAATTTAACTCTTTTACATACTTTAAAATGACCAAAATGCCCTTATGAAGCATGAATTGTGTTTAAATCTATTTTGGGCAATATAGGAAATGACTTGCTGATATTATATCATATTTAGAGCATATTAACTCAGGGAACTTGCATATGACTCTTTTAGATACCCGTAACGCTCTTTTCGCGTTCGGTTCGGTTTATGTAACTAGTTTGCATAAATTGACCGAGACGGGTCAAACATTATCATTTTTGTCTCAAAATCCAGAATGTACTTAGTATACCCATATTAAACAAGTATTCCAACTTGTCGGGTCTAAATCACATTCTATCCGGTCTTCGCTTAATCGTGCGTTAAACCGTTTCGTCCTTTTAACTAACCGGTCTAGGCTTAGGCTTAAAAAAAGACCGTTGGAAATCTAATAGGTTATTTATAAACCTTCGTTCCAGATTAGGAGCCCGGTAAAAGCTATCTGCCTTATTGCTTGTTGAGATAAATACTTACCAAGGTAAATACTTTTAACTTATTTTCCCTATACGGGCTTGGGGTACGGTATATAAAATACCGCTTGGTCTAGCATTAAATTATTTAATCGAATAGTGGTTAAATTTATTGAGATGCTATGTTTTGATTGTATGTTTTGTTTGCTTAAAGCCTTTGGGGGGTTAATGACCATGTCCCGGATATCCTCGGCATTATCTTACGAGATGGCCACGACCTGAGCACGGGGTGTAGGCGTACACCTGTCAAGTGTATAACTCAATATTGTGGTGTGTCTATTGATCTTTAACCCGGCACGAACCGGGCTACTGAACGCATAAGTAACATGTAAATCCTTTACAAGATTATGTAATATAATTATCCCAAGTTATAAAAATATTTTTGTGCCATGTGCATACAAATCAATTTTTAATCATTTCAAAATGAGTCAGTTAATTTGTATTTACCAGTGTAAACTGACGTATTTTCCCAAAAGGTTAAGTGCAGGTACTACAGGTAATAGGCTGGCTGTCTTCTAGAGCGTCCACAATAAGTCTCGCAAGCTTGGACGACATTAAACTGTTGAACAATTATCCTATTTTATTTCGATCCGCCTGTGGATCCGTTTCAACTACTCGTGATATTTATTATTACATTTTATTTAAAAGTTGAAATGAATCTATCTTTTGCTTCCGCTGTGCATTATTATATTGTGTTGCTTGTCTATGATGATACCAACGACGTCACGATACCCCCACCGGGCCCACCGGTGACACGTGGAAATTAGGGGTGTGACAGTAAGTCACACCCATTGAAGATGATGAATACAATCAGGTTACCTCTTGAGAGATTGCACATGGATCTCTTCGGGCCTGTCAACGTAAAGAGCATCAGCGGAGACTTATATTGCTTGGTGGTGACTGATGACTTTACAAGATTTTCTTGGGTAGTGTGCTTGGAACGAAAAGATCAAACTTTTGAATCTTTGATGGTGCTTTTCAAGAAGATGGAAACGGTGTATAAACTGCCAATCCGGAGGATTCGGAGCGACAACGGAACAGAATTTAAGAACAACAAGATGTACGAATTCTGCAACGAGAAGGGAATTCTTCATGAATTCAGTGCCCCGTACACACCACAGCAGAACGGCGTAGCTGAACGAAAGAATCGGACCCTGATTGAGACAGCACGTACAATGTTAGCCGATTCCAAGTTTCCAATCTTTTTCTAGAGTGAAACAGTCTCAGCAGCCTGTTACACATTGAATAGAGTTCTCACTGTCAAAAAGTACAAAAAGACTTGCTTTGAGCTGTTGCACCGTTACAAGCCGAATCTTGAGTTTTTGGAGCCATTTGGGTCTCCTTGCTCGTTTATTGATGAAAATGGTAAATTTGGCGCTAAAGCTAATGAAGGTTTCTTTGTGGGATACGCAAGTCCTTTGAAAAGAGTGTTCGCACCATGTCTGAGTAAGGTGATTCAAGTTCAACACGTGGATTGTCAGAAGCATACTCCATCAGCACAACTTCCCGGACAAAGATTCCTGTTCGACTACGATAAGCTCTGGGAGTCGTTTCATTTGCCAGTTGAGCCGAGTGAGGAGGAACTAGCTCTTATGTATCTATATCAGCAAACTGTGTCAGAAGAGCAAGTATCTAGACCGCTAGAAGTTTCTCAACCCACCGTGGGTACTCACGATGATGAAGCAGGCCCAAGTGGAACAGCACACGAACCACCAGAGGAACCAGTTCCATCATTTGATGAATCTGACGACTCAGAAGCGGAACCCGCTCCGTCTTTTGACGAGGATCCAACGGAAGCTGAGGATCAATCCATTGATCTTATTGTTGATCTGAACATATCGAGTTTGGAATCGGAAGTGAATGTGCCTGATAATACTATGCCACGAACGTTGTCTTATCATCCCTCAGAACAGATCATTGGTGACTTACAAAGTGGTGTTAAAACCCGACACCAAATTGACCAAGCTCTTACATGTTTTTATTCATCTATTGCTGGTATGCAAAAAGAAGTCTCATTAAAATGTTTTATTTCACAGATAGAGCCCAGAACCTACAAAGAGGCATTGACCGAGGATAGTTGGGTGAATGCAATGCAGGAGGAGCTACAACAGTTCGAGAAGCTGGGCGTCTGGAGACTTGTAGATTTGCCTGAGAATCAAAAGTTGATTAAAACAAAGTGGGTTTTTAAATGCAAAAGAGATGATAGAGGAGTTGTGGTCCGGAACAAAGCACGACTTGTGGTTCAAGGCTTCAGTCAACAGGAAGGAATAGATTATGATGAAGTTTACGCACCGGTTGCCAGACTTGAGGCAATTCGGATCTTTCTAGCCTTCGCGTCATGGAAAGACTTTAAAGTATATCAACTTGACGTCAAATCTGCCTTTCTTTACGGAACTATTAGAGAAGAAGTGTATGTGGGGCAACCGCCGGGGTTTACAGATCCACAACACAAAAACAAGGTGTATCTACTGGACAAAGCGTTATACGGACTTCACCAGGCCCCGAGAGCCTGGTATGAGACGCTTTCGACATACTTGTTGGACAACGGGTTCACAAGAGGCACAGTAGACAGCACTTTGTTCACCAAGGAAGAAGCAGGCCACTTGTTGATTGTGCAGATATATGTTGATGATATCATTTTTGGATCCACCAACGACGACATGTGCAAAGAATTTGAAAAGGTGATGAAGAAAAAATTCGAAATGAGTTCGATGGGGGAGATGAAGTTCTTCCTCGGGCTGCAGGTGGAACAAATGCCCGACGGAATCTTCATTCATCAATCAAAGTATGTGAAGGATGTGCTTGACAAGTTCGATATGACAGATTGCAGTCCTGCATCAACCCCCCTCGCACAGAATCATGGAATTTGTCCCGACGAGAATGGTGTGAAAATGGATGAGACATTGTACCGATCTATTATTGGCTCTCTGATGTATCTCACGGCTTCCCGTCCAGACATCATGTACCCGACATGTCTCTGTGCCATATATCAGTCAAATCCAAAGCAGTCACACCTGATCATTGTGAAACGTATCTTACGGTATTTGAAAGGCTGCCCAAGCATCGGCTTGTGGTATCCTCACTCGGGTGACTTTACTTTATCTGGTTTTGCTGATTCTGATTTTGGGAGCTACAAGCAAAATGAAAAGTCCACCACTGCTGGGTGTCAGTTCTTCGGAACTCGACTTGTTACTTGGCAATGTAAGAAACAAACCGCAGTAGCGCTTTCTACTTGCGAGGCTGAATACGTTTCAGCCTCCAGCTGTTGTTCGTAGATCCTTTGGATCCAACAGCAAATGCGAGAGTTCGGTTTTCAATTTTTATATACTCCGATCTATGTGGACAATGAAGCGGCCATTAACATTACTAAAAATCCGGTTCATCATTCAAAAACAAAACACATTGAGATCCGTCATCATTTTATTCGTGATTGTCACGAGAAAAAGTTAATTCGGATTGAACACGTGCACACCGATGATCAGAAAGCGGATTTCTATACTAAACCATTTGACAAAAAGAGATTTTATTATCTTTTGAAATTGAACGGGATGAAAAATCTGCAATCTGGGAGGGTTATTGAATGTGAAGCCGATTTGGGCAGCGATCTGACGTGAACCATGTCGTGTTGTCAATTTTCTTTGTACAGTTTATTTTCTGCTTTTTGATAAAAACAAAAACACAAAAATATGTTTTAGTTTTAGGGGGAGAAATTCGCAGAAAAATACAAAAACATGATAAAATCTACAAAAACCAAAAATATTTGAAAAAGTAAAAATGAGTTTGTGTATAAAAGGGAAATGATAGTACATCAGCTAGACAGGTGCAGTATGCTAAAGAATTGGATTGTATAAAATGCAATTTAAACAGTCTCGCTAAAGATGTGCCGATAGGTTTTCACAAAATCAGTAGATTAGTTTGGGATATAAACATAAAATTTACTTGCGTCTACGTGGGGAACACCTCCAGGATATATAGGTAACCCCTGAAATCCTGTTTGAAGGGTCCCGTATTCTGAGATACTAGGTCTTTATGCTTAGTGATATCTGGGGTATTATCCCGGGACTTCTGATTTTGTGGAAGCAATGGCCTAGTCCCCGGAGAATACTTTACGCTGCTTTGAAATATAAGCCTCCCCTCAGCATAAAAAATGATAACACATTGCAAAATGGTTAATCATGTGCTGTTGAAAAGAAGATCCCCAAAGGGGACCCACCAAAAGTCGAAGCCGTCATCTCTCTGCGTATCGAAAGATCGACCTGAGCTCTCACGGCCCTCGCAATTAACCCTTTACAGATATCATCTAGGTATATTGTAGGATCGTGAAATGACCTAACGAGTCGATCAGAAGAGTGCTCAGACCGAATCAGAGGCGGAATTCATTGATTCGGTCTTCGTTTAGCTTGGATTCACTATTAATTGTCTCGTTTATTAATCTCTGAACGTTTACAAGACTGGAGACACTTCGACAGCACCTCGGCGTCGGAAACTAGAACCTTTCAAACGATGACTTCAAACGGTCACTCTCAAATATTACAATTTCAAACGGTTAACTACTTTCAAACGTATATGTCAAATTCAAACGGTCAACTATTCTATATTTACATGTAACATATTTTGTCTTCTTGTGATGATGTTGCAATGATTATGTCATTAGATGATGTCATCATCAAGAATGATGACATCACTCTTAATCAGATCAGCAACGAACCCGAGACTCGACATAAGACGAAGACGACAGATGAATGCACCAACATATATTCACCTGTAAGACTGAATACTGGGATCTGGATACGGGAGTATATACTGAGGTGGGACACATGTAGATGTTTAAGTCCTAAAACACTAATTCTGTATCCTGAACAGATTGAAAGTTTTGTGAGAATTTAAGAGGATCAGTATATCGGCAATCTACGTGAATTGTTTAATGCTTAAAATGAAATAACAGCTTAACGGTACTTGTATTTCGTCGGCAGCTGATATGATCCCTTAACACACTCGCAAAAAGATTGTGTGTACATAGTTTTCAGTTTATCCGGTTAAAAAAAAAATTGTTTCTCATTTTATTTTCGACAACTGACATTGGGAATCGGATGATCAAAGCTTAGTGCAGATCATGTCAGTGTTTGATGAGGGCTGGGTAAGTTGATGATGCAGAACAATGATTGGTACAGTATTGAACAGTTGAAAAGGGTTTGGAAGTTCAAAATGTTCAAAAGTTCATTCATTTGAACTATTTTCAGAATGAAATATTGCATACTTCATAATTTGATCAACCAAGGTCATTAACTTGGACTTGGTGGATCAAGCAGTTGACCAAGGTCATTGACTTGGACTTGGTTGACTGGGTGTGACGGTGTTTAATCAGAAAAGTGTTAAAAATCAAATTTTTGAAAGTGTTAGGTTTAGTTGATTGGATTCTTTAAATAGTCAAATCTTTATAGGATTGTGAAAGAACTAGATCATCAATTCTGGACATTTAAAATGTCTATTCTTATAAATGTTTGAGATTTGCAGGTAAAAGTTCCAAATTAAGATCCCTATAGCAGAGTCTTAGGGGGAGTTTGAAGACGAGATTGATGTAAAAGGAAGCTTGTTGCTGATAATCCAGGTGTTGATCCCAAAAGCAAGGAAGATTGATGAAAGGGGGAGCCTGGAGGAAGAGAACGAGAAGCTTAGGAAGCTGCTAAACAGAAGAAAAGAATTGATGAGAATGAGAAGCTTAGGAAGTTGTTGCTGAAAAACACTAAGCCAAGAGAAGAAACATTCAAGTCCCTGTGAAGACCAAGACTGAAGACTCCGGCTGTATCCAAGGGGGAGTTTGTTGATGCACGAATGTCTAAAGCCTATGTCTTAAGTCTAGGGGTCTTAATATGTCAATTATATTTTTGTATAGGGTGCTAGAATGTAAATTTATGATTGTAGGATCGTTTCGCGACCTAAACGAGTCGTTCGGAAGAGCTCTCATACGTTTCAGATGCGGAAACTAAGAAACGGACGTGTACACAGCTTGAAAAGTACTTTAAACCTCTTGTATATTAGATTGACAACGTTTACAGTTAGAGGAAATACCGGCAGCACTTCGGTATCACAAGACCTGACCGTTCCAAATGACAAAGTCAAGCAGCCTATTTATACTACTACTCTATCGTTTGAAATCGTTCAAACGGACACAATTACAAACGACGGCCTCAAATGGACATGAACATTTCAAACAGCCAATTCAAACTTAAATGAAATTGACTTTCAAACGGTCATCTAATCTAATTGGACCTTTTCAACTAACCAATCAAACTTAATTACATTCTGATTATGTTTTAGCTTTGTCTTTTGTGATGTTGCACATTGATGATGTCATCTCTATGATGTCATCATCAAAGATGATGACATAATCCTTGTTCCGAACCGCAATGCAATCTGACTCGATATAAGACGAAGTCGACAGATGTATGCACCAACAGACTCCCCCTCAGATGTTGACGAGTCTTAAGTGTCGAGTCTTTTCAATCTTCAGTCTTTATCAGTCTTTGGTCTTCCTTCACTCTAACTTTCTCTTGTATTCTTCAGGATCAGCAGCTGGCTCTAGCAATTTCAGACTCTCTTTCTCTAACAGACTCCCCCTCAAAATGTACTGGGATCGTAGTCTGACTTTCACAGGTTCAGGTATCGTAACCTGATTCACCTACATATTCTCTACCCAAAAGTAAGTTTCATAAAAAATAAGATATAACAAATTTAGAAACTTTGCTAATCCCTTGAAGACACAACCCTGAATGAAAAATTTATCATGACAATTTCTGATGAACCACTTGAATATATATCATTTTCATTTCTCACATCTTCAAAACACACTTTCCCAAACCTGTTCGTCATGTTTAGCACTCGGAATTCGGAAAATCAGCTTTTCAACATCAGTCGTCTAAAATCTTTTTGGATTTTTCAAAATTTATGCTAAAACACACCGAAAATCTTTTTGGATTTTTGAAATAACAGAAAATGAAATGCAGCAAAGAAATATTTACATACAATATTTTTGTGAGTTTGCGTAAGAGGATCATATCAGCTTTTAAGACAAATCACCAACACCGTTAAGCTTTATACATTTTAAGTTCTAAACAATTCACCTAGATTGTCAGTATACTTGTCCACTTAAATTTTCACACAAAGTTCAACTGCTTCGAGATACGAATTAGTGTTTTAGGACTTAAACATCTACATGTGTCCCACCTCAGTATATACTCCCGTATCCAGACCCCAGTATTCAGTCTTACAGGTGAATATACCTAGATGATATCTGTAAGGGGTTAATTGCGAGGGCCGTGAGAGCTCAGGTCGATCTTTCGATACGCAGAGAGATGACGGCTTCGACTTTTGGTGGGTCCCCTTTGGGGATCTTCTTTTCAACAGCACATGATTAACCATTTTGCAATGTGTTATCATTTTTTATGCTGAGGGGAGGCTTATATTTCAAAGCAGCGTAAAGTATTCTCCAGGGACTAGGCCATTGCTTCCGCAAAATCAGAAGTCCCGTGATAATACCCCAGATATCACTAAGCATAAAGACCTAGTATCTCAGAATACGGGACCCTTCAAACAAGATTTCAGGGGTTACCTATATATCTTGGAGGTGTTCCCCACGTAGACGCAAGTAAATTTTATGTTTATATCTCGTCACAATTTACTAAAAGTGCAAAAACCTACTGACACATCCACAGTGAGATTGTTTATCACATTTATACCTTCCATTTCTTTAGCATGCTGTGATAGTCCACTGATGTACTATCATTTCCTCTTTTATACAACAAAACTCATTTTTGGTTTTATCATGTTTTTGCCTTTTTCAAATTTTCAAATGTTTTTGGATTTTCTGAAAAATTTTACTCCCCCTAAAATGCAAACACATTTTAGGAAATTTGAAAACCAACTATACAATAAAATGACAACTGATATCAAATCACTTCAAATCGTCATCCACTTGGCATAAACAATCAGAACTCCCCCTTACAACAAACTATTTTCCCATTGATTTCAAAACACTTAAGTTTGTTTTAATCAAATGGTTTTTCCGGAAAATTAGTTTTGTTGATTTTACCACTTGTAAAGTTAGGGGTTCATCATGTTGTTTTTCAAACATTCATTTGTAACTATGATCCAATCAAGTTCAACTTAATGACCTTGATTAACCATTTGTCAATGAAACCTCTTCAACCACTTACAGGTTCATTTCACCAACCATAACCACTTGTAAATCAAAATATAACAATTTAAATATACCACCTGTAGATTTACCAACCAAATCACTTGTAGGATCATTTGCTAAGAAAGATGCCGATTCCTGCTCCACTCTTACCAACCTGGGAGCTCCGGCAAGTCAGGAATTTATGGTGAAAATGCTGTCACCCAAGCCTGACCAGCCTTGGGTGATTTTGGTGACAAACATCTGTCCCACCAACATTTTGATTTGTAAAATTCTTTAGCATCCTTCACTTTCCTGTCAACCATCTTTCCAAAAATATGTTTAACATTCCCATTAAAAACCTTCTCAACATCAAATTCTCCCTTATCAGCGAAGAATTGATTTGAAATCTCTACTTTTCCCACTTTCTTCATCAAATTTTCTTTTGACAATTTAGGAAAATTCTCATCGTTCACATCTGGAACGGAATTAGAAACCTTTTTCTCAACCAATGACTCCTCTGATTTTATGGAATCAGATTCATTGTCAGAATTACCCTCAGATTTAACCACCCATTTTTGTTTACTCAAATCACCTTTTCTTTTGTAAAACCTGTTTGAACTTTCTCCTTCCTCAGAAGTAGAATTTTCAAACTTTTTAACAATTTTTACAGGTTGTTCTTTCTTATCAACATAAGTCTTTCTCCACACAGAGTTAAAAGAAACTCCCTGTTTTTGGTAGTTAGACTTGGGGCAATTCCAAGCTATATGTCCAACTTCTTGGCATTTGAAACAGGTTCTTCGATCAACTCTTTGAGCAAACCTTCTCACATTCTTCTTCACTTCAGCAAGAAACTCCTGATTTGACTGCTTCCAGAACGGTTTCTTCTGTTCATCCTCTGAACTTCCTCCTGAAACAAATTTTGTTTTTGGTTTATAAGTTTTCTGATTTTTATAATTTTCTGAAGAATTGAAGCCAAGACCTTTCTTTTTTAGATTACTATAATGGTTTGGATTCTTTCGATAACCATAACCAGAACCGTAACCCTTTTTCTTGTTCAATCTCTGTTGAACTCTTGAAGTGTACTTTTTAGGTTTTTCATCAAGATTTAAATCTTTTATTTCAGAAATATTAATTTCTGTTAATTTGAAAACCTGTTTGATCATTTCAGTTTTGACACTTCTTATTGGAAATTCCTCATCAGAATATAATTTGTCTGAATCAAACAAAGTATATGCCACTTTGATTAATCCGTCATTCAAATTAGATTTTGATAACAGGAATTCTCTATTGTAAACCCTGTTAACCGGTGAACTCGGACTCTTCTCAGACGAACTCGAACTATCTGACTTAGACTCCGACTTTGACTCTTCATCCGTATCTAACACCTGATCGACAACTTTCTTTACTAACTCAGACTCATGATCAGTGTCAGACGCTGTGAATGTAACATCAATATTGTCTGGTAATTCATCAATGATTTCAGACTTTAACTTGATGTTGACTGCCTTTTTTAGACGCTCCTCGTTAGGATTCCTTGGAGAATAAGTTTCATGGATCGGGGGCGGACATCTGTTATACTTGACACTTGGTTTCTTACCAGTATCAGTATCTTCAGTCTTTTTGTCCATGAACGCTTCCAGACCTGCAACAGTAGGATAAACACGATCAATCAAGTAATCACAAGTAGTGTAACTCAACAGTAATCGTTTAATCCTTTCACTCTCAATCTTTTCAAGCTCTACTTCTTTCTTTAACTGTGCACAATCTTCAATATACTCATTGATGACGCTTTGTTTTGTCATTAACGTTCCACTCATTTTCTCCATTGCTTTTTCAATTTCAGAATTTGTTTTCTTCAAACTGTCAACTGTTCTGTTTAGCACATCATATGATTCTTTAATGTACTTCACATCAGACAGTAAATCTTCCTTAATCTTCTCAAGTTCAGCAATCTTTATATCTTTCTCCTCACAAACTTTGCAAGATTCTGAACACTTCAAACATGGCTTTTCAACTTCAACCATTTTTTCAACAATCTTTTCAACTTCGACAATCTTTTCAACTTCGATAAATTTTTCAACTTCAACTATTTTTTCAACTTCGACAAGTTTTTCAATTTCAACAATCTTTTCAATCTCGACAATCTTGTCAACAACTTTTTCTACTTCAACAATTTTCTCCACAACTTTCTCAATCACTTGATCAACCTTTTCTTCTCCAGCTTCTGTCTTTGTCTTTTCATCAGCTAGCCTTCTTGCTACTTCCAGCTCTCTCTTCAATTTTGCAATCTTCTTTTGATTCAGCATCTCCATTTTATCTGCAAAAAACAAATTAAAACTAGTAGGATCAATGCCTTTTCTAGCTCTGTTGAGATGTTCTTCTTCATCATCAGTATCCACATCGCTTCCAAGATCAGGAAATATCGGGATTCTTTTCTCACTAGCCTCTTCACCTAGTATTTTTGCAACACAAGCTGAACCAGGTATGTATTTGTCCCAACTAAATCCTTCAGCAACAAATTCATCATCTTGATTGATAAGTAAAGCTTTCTTCTTTCCATCTTCAATAACATGACCATGTGCAGTTTGTGGTTGTTGAGCAATCTGATGGAAAATTGCTTTCTGATAATAGTTGTTCTTTTCTTGATTTCCGGTTGCTTCTTTACTTTTGCACTCTCTTTTAAAATGTCCTTTTCCTTTGCAACGGAAACAGGTAACTTTAGATTTGTCAAAACCCAGTTGAGAAGTAGCCATTCCTCGAAATTCATCCCTACCAGTAATCTCTTGAAACTTTTCAGCTCTCCTCCAAGCACTTGCTAAGCACCATTTGATATCCATCAATTCAAGTTCTTCAGCATCAATTTGGTCGTAATCTTCTTTGGTAAGCATCGGATTCCCAATCTTCCCACTGATCAAACTTTCATAAGATTCTAACATAGTAACCAGTGATGCCATGTGCTGCTTTGCAACTTCTGGAGACAAATTCTGACCATTTTGAATGTTTAAGGTAACATTGCACTGAAGATGTGTTGAATTTTGTCGTTGAGAAGTTGATGTTGCGCTATTTGGATCAAAACTTGAAAATGATGAAGAAAATCCACCACTTTGAGTCACATTGCTACTCTTTGTTTCAGATGAACTGTCAGCACTAAAACCAGTTTGAATCTTTGGACTATGGCTGGGAGTGACCTCAAACTTGTTCCCTCTGTAATATAAACTGACATCTTGTTTGGCATTTGGATTCGTCATTATAGCAGTCTTTTGAATATCCAGCTCATGTTCCTCAATCTTCTGGATAAACTGTGCCAAGTTCATACTCTCAGTCTTTCTCAAGAGTTTCACAATCATCAGATAAGTTCCCCACTTCTGTTGGGGTAATGCCTCTGCTAACTTATCAACCCACTCATCATCATCTTTCTGAATACTCAATCTTTTCATTTCTAGAACCAGATGACAATATCTATCTATTGTTTCCTTTGTTGTTTCATGATCAAATGCAGTAAATATGTCAAACGACTTCTTCAATAAGGCCTTTTTGTTTTTGATCATATCAGCACTCCCTCGGAATTTCTGAAGTAAAGCTTCCCAGATTGATCTAGCAGTTCCATTATGTTGAAGTAGGACAAAAATGTCTTCTTTAACTGCTTGCTGTAAAATGCTGATCATCATCTTCTCACTAGTGTATTTCAACTTATCAGCTTCAGTAAAATCATTGAAACCTTTTTCCAACCCTCGTTCATTCTTTGGATTCTCATAATCTTTCAGTAAAGAACACCAAGCATCGAATCTGTAAGCCTGAATCCAATTCTCAAAACGGTTTTTCCAACCCTGAAAATCTTCAATATACATGAGCTTTGGCGGCTTTTGATGAGTCCCCGTTTCATTCTCACTGTATAAATTCTCAGCAGCAGTGACAGGTGCAACCGGTGTTGCAAAGGCATTGTAGAATTCCTCGTCCATGTCTTCGGTAAACTTGATATATTTCGGCAAACACTTGACAAATACCGGCAGCACTTCGGTATTACAAGACCTGACCGTTCCAAATGACAAAGTCAAGCAGCCTATTTATACTACTACTCTATCGTTTGAAATCGTTCAAACGGACACAATTACAAACGACGGCCTCAAACGGACATGAACATTTCAAACGGCCAATTCAAACTTAAATGAAATTGACTTTCAAACGGTCATCTAATCTAATTGGACCTTTTCAACTAACCAATCAAACTTAATTACATTCTGATTATGTTTTAGCTTTGTCTTTTGTGATGTTGCACATTGATGATGTCATCTCTATGATGTCATCATCAAAGATGATGACATAATCCTTGTTCCGAACCGCAATGCAATCTGACTCGATATAAGACGAAGTCGACAGATGTATGCACCAACAATGATGTTTTCTAGGGGTTCCGTTTGAAATGTGATATGTCTCTTTCAAACGGAAGGGTATGAAAGGGTTCCGTTTGAACTGGATAATATCAGTTTCAAACGGAAGGGTGTTGCCTATAAATAGGCTTGTATGTTTCTCATTTCAAACGGTCTGCTCTGCCATGTACTGTTACTCTGCCGGATTTTCAAGTGATTAGTGAATGATAAACAAGTATTAAAGTTACAATCTTCTGTTTTCTACTCTTTCTATCTGATTCTAAACTGTTTAAGTGTTTCCGCCACGTAAATAGTGTGTTTTACTCAAATTGACTCATTTGATCGGTCGAATCGATCCTACAAGTTGTTTAGCCCACCATTGAAGAAGCCCATTGACAAGGCCCAACAACTTGAGGAAGTCTCATGTGAGATCCAAGCCCAAGCCCACTGAGTTGGTGAAATCACTAATGGACGAAAACACCTCCTGTTTGATGAAAACACATCATGGACGAAAACACATGGGACGAAATCCAAATCTTGGATTTCGTCAATGGGTTTTCGTCAAGGACTGGATTTCATCGACAACTTCAGTATATAAACACCAAACAACAAACAGAGCACATAGAGACAAGTCTGAATAGATTTGAGAGCGAACACATTGTAACACACACACTGAGAGTTTACAGAGACCATTTGTAAACACCGCATTGTAACCGTTTTCTAGCATTAATACATTGAGTGTTAATCGTTGAATATTGTGTCTTACGTGTTCGTCACTTGGTTTAACTTACCCGTTTGGATTCCGCACTTTCGGGTTTGTCAAAAAAAAGGGAACAGAGGTTACTCGATCCTCCGGGTGGACCTACAATTGGTATCAGAGCATTGGCTCGATTCCTTGTTAAAACCAAGTATATTTTCATGTGTTTCCAGATTTGTTCTTGATTTTTGAAACAAAAAGTTTATATTTTCAGAAAAATCAGGTTTAAATCTTTGAAAATCTTGTGTTTTTGCTGATTGTGTTTATAAAAATCTTGTTATGTTTCATTTATACATGGTAAGAAAGGATTTTTATTGATCATTTACGCAAAAATTGTATTTGGAAAATTTTCCGGTGGCTGGAAAACTCATTAGTTTGATCAGATCTTCATAAAGTTTCTTTGTGGCCTTCAAACTGTTCTTGAATAATATCCATGTTTGATCTGATTTGTGATTGAATTATTGTTGATATTGTTTGTTTATTATTTGTTTGAATTAGTTGCCTTGCAAATGATGAAACATTGAAAAATTGGATGTGTAAGAGATAAGGTGTTTGACAATTTGGGCTTATTGTTGTCAGAAGATAAGGATAAGGTTTGAGAAATATCAACTTGTCTGTACCACTTGTCAACGAAATCAAGTTTGTTTTCATTCTGGGCGAAATCACATCATTCTTGGACGAAATCACCTTTGTTTTCGTCAAACATCACAGCTCCCCTGATTTCGTCATCAACACATCAGCGACGAAAACAGCCTCTGATTTCGTCATAAAAGGCACATCAGCGACGAAATCACCCTTTCAGCGACGAAATCACTTTTCCTGACGAAATCAGAAGTGTCAGTCAAACATTTCAGCGACGAAATTAGAAGTGTCAGTCAAGCATTTCAGCGACGAAAACACTTGTTTTTTTTTTTTTGGACGAAATCACTTGTTATTTTGGACGAAAACACTTGTTTTTTTTGGACGAAATCACTTGTTATTTTGGACGAAAACACTTCTGATTTGAACGAAAACACCTCACAATTTGAACCTAAACCTTTCTGATTTGGACGAAAACATCTTACAATTTCGTCATTCATAATTGTGATAAAAATTTCTAACAGAAGACTTTTATCTCATTGATAACACTTTGTCTTAAGATTTTTTATCAGGTTTTCAAGTTTATTCATCCAATATGAATTCAGTTTGGTCTTCGTCCAAATCCTCCGCACCGAAAATTACGGCAGAAATGTGGGCATCGGTTACTAACCAACATCAAAGTGAACCAAAAATGGCAAGAAATTTGTATGGTGATCTAGTACCAGTTGCTCAGTTACCAGCAAGCAATCTGTGTCCCAACCACCGATTTGTATGGAAATCCATTACCACCAGTTGCTTCACAGCGCCATCGTTCTACTGTAGCACCATCATCTCTTGATCCAAGGAACTGTAGTCAAACAAAAATGGCGTTTTATGCTAAAATTGTCAAAGATGCCAGCAATGGTGAATCATCGCGAAACGATGACAGTTCTGAACATGACAGTAGTTCAGTTGAAGACGTTTCAACTTCAGTTGAAGATGTTACAACTTCAAGTTCAAGTTCAACCAAGGATGGATCTGAATGTAAATCATCAAGGGAGGTTGTTGATTCTGATGCAGATAGGTCAACATCTGAGAGTGATTCCAGTCAGGTAGTCAGGTACGTGTCGATGAATCAAAATCTGATAGTTGTGATAGGTGTGATATGTGTGTTGGATTAAATGTTAAATTGTCTGATTTGCAAAGCAAATATGACGATTTGCAAAGCAAATATGATGTGACATTTATACACAATCAACATTTGATCGTGGATCTTTCGAAATGCACAGAGGCCAACATGTTTCGTGAAAATTATGAAAAGGAATTTAAGAAGATAATTGAAACATTAAAAGAAGATAAGACCGAGCTAACAAAAATGGTTTCAAGAAAACAAACTGAAATAAACCTTTACATCAATAGGCTCGAGTTAATGCAAAAAGAATTGGCATGTGCTAAGTGTGAAAGTGAGGCGATCCAGCTTAAGCTGAATAGTTATTCAAACTCTAGGTATGTGCTGGATCACATCATTGACATACAGAAAAAGAAAAATGATGTCACGTCCATAGGTTATAAGAAATGTCCACCACCTATTAAACACGATTATTCTTCGATGCCTGATGAGGAAAATAAACCTCATTTTCAGCCCTCAGTTTCATTGAACCTTGAGGAATTCACATTTGGGCTAGGTTACAAAAAGGAAGTATCCTCAGATTCGGATGAATCAGCAGATGCGAAAGTGTCAACAGCTGAACGAAATCAGGATCCTCCAGTCATTGTTGAGGATGCTGATTCGTCAGATGATGAATCCGAGGATACTAACTCTGAACAGTCAGAAACGGTAACAAAAGAGGAAAACATACCTCTCGAAAATCACATTCTTTGTGATCCACCTGCAAAACCGTTTGTGACTTCTACAGCCAAGTCTGTTGAATCCTCATTGGGAAGCTGTGAAAGCGTGAACTTGCTTTACATGTTGATTGGATCTGATAAAATATACTCAGACAATGATTTTCCAATCAAGAATGTCAATCAATCTTTGATTGATAAAGTTTTCGAAGATTCTACCGGTAAGTTTTTGGGAAAGTCGAGCCCAGGAGTTGTAGTAACTCAGTGTGCTCCTATCCCAAAATCCGAAGTTAGAAAGAAATATGGGAATCAAAAATTGCAAAAACAAAACAATCAACGAAAGCAAAATCACGTTCACCAAGGAAAGGGAAAAGGCAAACAAAGCCAAAACAAGAAGACGATTCAGAAGGTGAACTTCGTGAAATCCAGAGGGACTGATAAAATTGAAACTTTCGAAAACAAATCCAACACGGATTTTGTTAAACAAGTTAAAATTTTGAAAAGAAACAGTCAAAACAATTACACACAACACACAAACGGTTGTGATGTAGGACCAAGTACCTCAAGATCACGATGTTCATCGTCAAGTCCTTACAGTTATGATACTCCGAGGTTTGTTGAGCGGAGATCATGTTTTGAATGCGGTGAGTATGGGCACATTGTCAGAAACTGTCCATATCTCACGAAAGGAAAGGCAAAGGTTGATGCCCCCCGTGGTAACAAATACCATAAAAGATCTGTTTCACCAAAACAGGACCCTCGTCTTGTTAAACAACAAGAAGTGAAACAGATAAAGAAACAACGGAAAAATGTTGAAAAGCTTTTAAAACCGGAAGTTGTCCAAACAAAATCTGTTGAATCAAATGTTAAACATGAAAAACAAAAACAGATTTGGAAACCAAAATCGGAAATTGTTTCAGGGGGAGCTAGATCAATTCCGAATCATCGGGAAATGGATGTCACAATTCTCGATGATGACGGACGACCCAAGTTTGTGAAGGCTTGGATCCCCCTCTCCAACTAATCTCTGAATGAGTGTGTAGGATGTTCCAGGAGGAACTATTGATAGTCTTAGGATTGTTGATAGTGGAGCGTCCATGCACAAGATCGGCGACATAAGGCTCCGAAATATTGTTACATCTAGGAGAATATTGTTGCCATTGATGGAGAGAGAGAGAAAAAGAAAAGAAGAATGATGATGAAAGAATTTGACCACTTCGACAAAATGAAGATCATTCCAAAGTTTTGGTTGTTAGAGGTTTTTGATCTTGTTGCTGTGAAGAGATTTCTCAGTAGCTACAAAATCGACTTTGAAATCCACACCTGGTGGATATCCAGTTTGGGAGAGCGCTCAGATTCCTGGAAATGCACGAAGCAGTTGCAGGATACGGTTTTAAATTTCTTATCTCTCCTATACTTGTCGATATTTAAGCTGCTTTATGAATTATTATCCTCTCGTACAACACTCTTTGACCTGACACGTTGAACTCGAGTATCACTTCACACGTGATTGTTTCACTATGAAACTCGTCAATGTTGTCATGGTCCACACAGACAACCAACGTGCAGACCTTTTTACCAAAGCATTTGATAAATCCATATTTGACTTTTTATTATTGGTAAACGGTATTAAGGTCAAGCAAGAGTAATCCGCATCGGAAAATCGTTTTTGTAAATATCTTTGTGTTTTTTAAATTATCTTAAGTTTGTTGATTTTAGGGGGAGTAATTTCCAAAATTTGAAAATTCAAAAACATCGAAAAATTTCAAAATCTCAAAAACAATAGAAAAACAAAAATGAGTTTCCTGGCGAGTAAAAGATAAAATGATAGTACATCAGTGGTCTGTCCAAACCTTTTTAAACTAAAATGCAAAATGAAAAACGATAAGCATCTCTATATAAGATGTATCGGTAGGCTCACAATCATCTTAAAGTGTGCAGGGTGATATAAACTTAAATCGACTGAAGACCAGGTGGGAACCACTCAATGGCATATGGTCTTAGTACCGAAATTTCGTTTGAGAGATTCCCGAGGTTCTGAGATATGTGGTCTTTATGTTGTTTATCATCTGGGTATCATGGTTCTTTCTTTTACCGAAACAAAACGGAGACGAAGTCTAGATCTTCCATGATATCATACATACGTGTACATACTGCATACGACCTCAATAAGTGATCAACAATCACATGTCCAAACAAAACAAGTGATAATATATCACATTTATCCGGGAGTCAAGTTCGTCTCTTTGCTACACGAAAGTACTGACCTGTTCACGGACTTGCTCCTGTGCCCTTCATGCATCTGAAAATCAAGTTCCTCATCAATAAGTGATTCTATCACATAGGGCTTGTTTTCATCAAAATAAGTGAGTTTCTCACATTTTCATATACGGCAAAACAGATGATAAATGGTATACTCACCAGTAAGATGAATCCTCGTGCATACCTTGATACGGGAATGTGTCGTGATGTGGATGAACACCGGTCGGTAAGTATAAATCATACCTTAACGTATCCCCTCGCCATGATTACATCTGGTAAGTTGAGCTTATGTGGATAACAATACCGATAATCGTTATAGGATGTTTATCTAATTGTTAACAAAATGAACAACAAGAGCGTTTTGACATGACCGTACACTGATATGATTCTCTTACCCTCGAAACTCGTAAAAAGAATGTTTGTATATATTTACTTTTCTTAGTTTCTGCAACTCTGTATATATTTACTTACTGCTTTCAGTCTTTACGTTTGAAATATTCAATATACCAAAAAGATTTTATTTCTGCTTTAGTTTTGATTAACCGATGTTGGAATTCAAGTCTTCGTTGCCTGAAATCTGATTGAAAACCAAAACGACTGAATCTTCATAAACGGACAGAGTTTGCAAGTTTTGAAAGTTAATAATCAAAATTAAAAAATCTGTTAACTTTTCAAACTAAACTGTCGGACGGTAGTTGAATGTGAATTGGTCTCATGTGCGTCGTTTGTTTATGATTAACTATATTCCAAGCAGTTGTTCTCATTACGTGTTTATCTTTCTTGCATGTGCAGATGCTAAAGGCAAGGAGAACATGTTCGATGATAAGCTTCGGAATGAAGACACGACGTGAAGGCACTCAAATGATAATGATGATCGAGTTGCCGCTGGCCAATCATCAACACCACAAGGATCTAAAGTATCGAAAAGCAAAAGATTCACCAGCATAATCAAAGGGGGAGTTTATTGATACAATTCCTAGATAAAAGCGGGAGTTTGTTAATACACTTTCTATGTGTGACACGTGAAGACTTTGAAGATCCTACGACAAGAATGAATGAACCATCAAGAGATGGAGAACGAGATTACGAACCTCGCGAGCAGCATCCAAGGGGGAGTTTGTTGATACATATTATGTGGATACAGCTCGGCTCGGTTCGACTCGGCTACGAAGTGAAGGCCGTAGTCAAGACAACCTCCTGTCTTGACTCGGTATGCGATTGACTTCGTAACGTTTGGTGTAAATGCAACTGCGTGTGTGCAGTTTGCATATTAGATTACATTCATGTGCTTAGGTGTTATATGTTTATGTTGTCTGTTAGTTGTTTAGCCCACCATTGAAGAAGCCCATTGACAAGGCCCAACAACTTGAGGAAGTCTCATGTGAGATCCAAGCCCAAGCCCACTGAGTTGGTGAAATCACTAATGGACGAAAACACCTCCTGTGTGATGAAAACACATCATGGACGAAAACACATGGGACGAAATCCAGATCTTGGATTTCGTCAATGGGTTTTCGTCAAGGACTGGATTTCGTCGACCACTTTAGTATATAAACAACAAACAACAAACAGAGCACATAGAGACAAGTCTGAATAGATTTGAGAGCGAACACATTGTAACACACACACTGAGAGTTTACAGAGACCATTTGTAAACACCGCATTCTAACCGTTTTCTAGCATTAATACATTGAGTGTTAATCGTTGAATATTGTGTCTTACGTGTTCGTCACTTGGTTTAACTTACCCGTTTGGATTCCGCACTTTCGGGATTGTCGGAAAACAGGGAACAATCTATAACAACAATAAACTCAAAGTTAGTAAACACAATTTAAACTGTCCAGCATATAACAACCAAGTTAGTGTAAATATACAAACCTTGGTATTTTGCATAACACGAAGTTGTGGCAGTACTGATACAGCTTCCATATAAACACAAAAAGCCCATAGAATCCTGTTTATAATGTGATGATGTGTTGTGGGATGAACCACTAGAGATAATAACGCACACGGAATCACCTACATCCACACTATCAATTTTGAGGGTTTGTAAAGCAACTAGTATTTGGAAACTTAAAGTAACGAACTTATACCGTCAAGTATTTGACCCAACTCATTTTCGAACAAAATTTACGGCAAAACATAGACAAACTGAAAACGCACATGAAAATAAGCACAAAAACGTACTATATTTGACTTGACTCATTACCGAGAAAATTTATGTTGAAACGTAAACCAACTTGGATTTATAACGAAACGTACTTAAAAATAAGCACATAAGAAAACATAGTCGTTAATAGCGGCTATAGCGACCGCTATAGCGCGCTATGTAGCCTTGCGACCAAGTGTCGCTATATGGGTCTTAGCGACGAATAGCAAAGTTAGCGACAGTTAGGTTTTTTTTTTCCATAACAAACATTTCCAAGTGAAATAGACTCACACTATCTTGAAAATATGGCCATCCGTATGCCTCGTATCATTCAAGCAAAAACAATTCTGAGGCGATCATTATCTAATGGAAGCAGAACTCCAACATATACCGACATCCCAAAAGGCTATTTTGCAATTTATGATGGGGAACAAGAGAAGAAGCGGCACGTGGTCCCGGTATCACCATTAAGCGAACCTATGTTTCAGGACTTACTGCATTAGGCGGAGGAAGAGTTTGGGTACAACCACCCAATGGGCGCGCTCATAATTCCATGTAGTGTAGACATATTCACGGATTTTGCTTCTCGTTTGGGAGCGTTCTGACATGTAAACGTTTGTCTTTATAACCGCAGTTTTGTAAACAGCTAACAATTAGGAACACTTTATAGATAGATGTAAATAGTGAATTTTTCTAGTTGAATGAAATTTAACTTGGATGTGTTTTCGAGTTAAAGGAATCATAACTGAAGTAACACTAAACTAATTTTAGGGTTAATTAGTTTGGTTTATGTTCCTTTCATAGTGGTTAATCTTCTTTTAACTTTCTGAGCTCCGATCGATCCGTTAATCCTGCAAAACAGAACACCGTTAGCTCGTTAAGAGGGGAATATGGGGGTTTCCCTCTTAACCAGACTCCGACGTGAGAATAAGTATCTGCTTTGAGGAGATAATTGTGTGTTAAGTGTGAGAGTAGAGGGAATAGAACGTTTAACCTGTGCCTGAAGGTCTCTATTTATAGCCGGAGAGGTGTAAGAGGAGATGGGCTGATGGGCCTTGGGCCGGAAGGCGACAACTTAGAGGATATGCTATTTGTCTCACTGGTGTCGACCGTTAGTGTCTTCTAGAAGCTCTCCGGTGCTAGCGCACCTTGATTGGAGCCACGTGTCTTAGTTGTCAGCCTTGTTGTCCCTCTGCCAACTCGAGATCATGGGGCAGATATCGCCGCCCCCTGATTGGTGCCACATAAGCGTCCTTGTGTACTTTCTGTCTCCTGCACGTCAGACGATCGTGGAGCACGATGGAGCACAGCCTGAAGGACGCTGATTGGCTAGCCCTACTGCCACTTGTACCTTTAGTACCTTCTGAAGTAGCCTTGCTCTTTGGCTCCCGCGCGACCCTTGCTGAGCATGTTAGTGGCCCACGCGGGGAT
>JARYGA010004833.1:0-42383 GCA_030545235.1 Helianthus tuberosus | reverse complement strand
ACTTCCAACAAATGATGGAAGAGTTGTGGTAAGATTCCTGAAATGATTATTCTCTCATTTTGGAACTCCAAAAGCATTAATAAGTGATAGAGGTGCCCATTTTTGTAACCATCAACTTGAAATTTTTTTAACAAGGTATGGGGTATATCACCGGGTCTCAACAGCATATCACCCTCAAACAAACGGACAAGCCGAAGTGACTAATAGAGGTTTAAAAAGAATATTTGAAAAACCGTAGGGTTACATATGTCACACACCTTTCTAAGGCGGAAGCACGAGGTGTGATCATGAAAGGTTCTCATTGCATACGAATGGTAAATATACTACATGATCGTAAAAATGACTCCAAATGCCAACATTACATAACCGAAAACATAGGTTAAGTGTTTACATCACAAGACAACATATTGTCTGAAAAGTTTACAACTTTATTCAAAGATAAACATAAACAACATCCAAGAGCATGAGTAAGACCGCGCGCACATCCACTTTAGTTACCTGAAATACATGTGAGTTTTTGGAAAATCGTCAACATAATGTTGGTGTGAATTCATGCAGTTTTTGTATTGAACGTTTGTATACTTTGTATGAAAACATGGTATGTAATTTGTATAAATCAAGTATTTCTGTATGTATCGAGATTGTTAATGGGTTGCAAGGCCATTAACATGTGACACGACATAGGAAGCATCCAAACCATAGGCATTTTTCTAGTTGTCGATTCACGACTGAGACACAAAAGCACTACTTGGTACTAGTTATCACCAAGAGTGTGGCTGCCCGAAAACCCATTAGATCTAACATTTTGTTCTGCGGTCTTAGTATGTACACGATTAATGGTGCTTCTGGTACCCTATTCGTGACACGATTTAAAGTATCATTCCTTAGTTCTTGTATCCATCATACCATAACACATGTATTTTCCCCAAGTTTAAAAAGTATGTAAAAGTTTAAAAGTGGGGACATGAACTCACTTGTCTGTAAACATTTAGTAACATGTACTTCACCCCCGAAGTTATAAAACTGAAAACAGTTAAAAGAAAAGGGGGAGCATGAACTCACAACTTTGCGTTTCTTGCGCCGTAAACTTCACCGGGTTTGCTTATATAGCGTCGTGACCTATACGTGTTTTATTAACGTTAGTCACTAGACTTGTATCGCACAAGTACAAGTCACCATCTTTTATGTATTTGTTCTTTGTTGTTAAAAATAACTTATATTTTTAACTATGTGTCTTACTTATATTATTTTCTCAAAATAAATATAAGTATCTTGTATTTTTCACCCGAGTTATGTATCTTTGTCCAAGAAGACATTTTCAGTTCGTAACTTGTCCAAGTTACATAATCTATCAAGTAATATATTTTCATAAATATATTTTCTTATATTTGTATATGCATGTTGTATGTGTATTCTTGTATTTTCACTCATCGGGAGTATTTAGTGTATTTTCAAGTCCTAATACACTATTACACACAATACATATTACATACACTTAACACAAAATTTGGTGACCAATAAATATATATATTTTCTTCAAAAATATACATACTTAATATCAATTTTTATCTTGAAGAAATCATCGTTTCTTAACTTGAAGTTTACATAAAAATTAGGGAAACCTTGGTAAATATTTTCGGGTGAATTTTTAGGGAATAAGTTTCACCAAAACTTATATTTTTCTAAGTCTCAAAATTCTATAGAAATTTTGACATAGTTTCCCCTAAAAATGGAGGTTTCCCATGTTTTCAAAACATGTGTTTATTTTCTTTTAAAATCAACACAAACAATCATCAACGCATTCAACACTTACCGAGTGTCAAAATCAAGTAAATTACACTATATCATGAACTTGAAGTTTTTGTAAAAACTTGTAGTAACTTACCATGTTATTTAGTCGGTTTAGTTACCCTTAAAAACATGGTTATTTGTTTGTAAATCACTTTATTAAAGGATTTGGTCATTTACAACTTGTAAGATGATTTTTCTAAAAATATTTCTTTTGTATTTTTCTTGTTACAATCATGTTCCTAGTCTTGTTCAAATACTAAAAATATGATTAGTTTACTTAGAAACCATGACTTTGTAAATCTCCTAAATAAACTTGGTTTCTTGAGAAAATTATTTTTGTAATCATCTATTTACAAGATTTGTATTTTGTTTAAATCACCTTTACATATGAAAATCAATTTCATCATTCAAGTTCATGAAGACATAAAGCATGATGATCTTGGTCTTTCACAAGATCACCACTTTAACTTACTAGATCATGTGTTTAATCACAATCTAGTAGGTTTCTTATGATGTCTAACATCACTAACACAAATCATCATTCATCAAGAAGTAAATCATCATCATTTACATGTATTCTTATGTATTTAAGCTTATGTTAAAGTATCATGATCATGTTCTTTTGTGTTCTTCAAGATTAACAATGTATATCATCTTTTAACCAACTAAATATGAAATAACAAGGAATTATAAGGGTCTTACTACTAGCACAAGGCTAGGGAAGAACACTTGATGTTGAAGATGATAAATGGGTTGGATAAAAGCAAATGAAGAAGGTCCTTCAAGATTCACAAGCTCCACACTTCGTTAGACACCTTCTTGCATCATGTAATGACCTTGGAATGGATGGAAGTGAGATGAAGGTGGTGGTGATGTGGGTGGTGGCTCACGGCCATGGGGGAGAGAGGGAGAGGAGAAGGTGAGTTGTGAAGTGAGATGTTGATGGTGATGTTATCTTATAGTGCAAGACAAGATCTAAATCCAATCTTCATAAGATCACACAATATCTATTGAGATCTCATAAGATCCTAGAATATCTTGGCAAGATTTTTAGAGGATTTAGTATGATCTAGCAAAGATTTTGATGGGGGCCACCCCATGATCGTCCATTTAGAAGGGGGGGGGGGGGTAAAGTGTAAATTCCAATCTCTAATTGTATAAATAAGTTAGTTTTCAAGTATAAGGTTTAGGGATTTAATGTGTTATTATGTTATAAGAGGCGTTATGGTGTTCGGGGACCATAACTAGCTCAGAAACATTAAAACAATGCTTCTAGTAATATTTTGATGTTGCGGGTAATGTCTGGTTGTTCGGTTAGATACCGGTTCGTTAAAGTGCTAAATTGCACCGTTTAGTGATCTTTAAGTATCCTTTTGTGACACTTTCAATTCCCGACACTTAGGAAAGCATTCAGGACCATTTAGTCATATTTTTACATGTTACAAACTTGTCACAATGCTGAATTTTGCTGAAATGTATGAAATTCAGCATTTAAAGTGTGTTTCGGGTGCTTTTCGGTGCGTATTTTAGCTTCCGGAAAGTCTATATGTTAACCCTTGTATATACTCTTGGGTATCAATGTATTTTAGACTTTGGACCTACTCCTAGGCCCCAATTCTATTGTCTGACTGCTTTCTGCAGAATTGTTGACACAATGTGTCTTACCGGTGAGTTTACTAGTATTTCTGACGCAACGCTATCATTAATGCATAAAGCAATATTTGTATTATAATACGTGCATGAATTCACAAGTATAGCATGTAATCAGACAATGTTGACATTTAAGCACATAATTGCAGTTATCAAGTATTAATTAAATTGTACGGAAATTACTGGTTTTGTGCCAGTTGTCACAACATAAAAAAGAATGGCCCGACAAATTAGACGATGCTTTATGGGCTTTTCGAACAGCGTACAAAACAACAATAGGTACAACCCCATATAAGCTTGTCTATGGAAAAAGTTGTCATTGCTGGTAGAAATAGCACACAAAGCCTACTGGGCAATTAAAAACGTAAAGTTAAACTTAGAAATTGCCGGTAAAAATCGATTTTGTCAATTAAATGAATTAGACGAATTAAGAAATCACGCATACTCTAACTCCGAAATTTATAAGGAAAGAATGAAAAATTTGCATGATAAACACATTAAACCTAATGAATTTCGGGTAGGAGATCAAGTTCTATTGTTTAATTTAGGACTTCGATTATTTCCTAGTAAATTAAAGTCTAGGTGGTGAGGATCTTTTTTCATCACCCACATTTTTCCGCACGGTGCAATTGAAATTAAATCTCGGAATGGAATCCCATTCAAAGTCAATGGCCAATGGCTAAAGCTCTATCAAGGATTTATTGAGGATGAAGAGGAAGAAATCTCGCTACAAGCAGCCAATGAATGAAACGAAGGTTCAAGCATCAACATCATACCTTGTAAGTTACGAACATCGGGAAAACATATAAATCGGTAAGATTTTTAAAACCAAGTTTCGGGAAACAGGGGCACTCACACGAGCACTTAAAAAAAGTTTTTAAAATTGCCCGCCCACGAGGCCATGTCCACGCAACTGTCGGGGATAGAACCCCTTTTCCTTTCATTTTCTCATTTCAACACGCCCCGTTTCCCCAAGAACTCTCTGGTTCCGACGAATTTTTCTACAGATTTCAACGTTCCCCCGACTTCTAACAATGTCAAGGTATGATTCTATTATCATAATCAGTTAGTTTAATCACTTGTATGTAGTTTAACATCAAAAATTTGGGGAAAAATCTAGGGTTCTTCAACTTGAACCGAATCAAACCTCAAATTTTTGCTTAGATCTGTTAGCATTAGTATAGATACATGTTATAGGAAGTAAATCAACTTGTATTGTTTGTAGATTTGCCCGATTTCTCACAAAAACCTCAAACCCATGTTTTTGAACCGAAAAAGATGAAATTGAAGGGGTAAACGGTTTGTTTTGGGAAAAACGGCCCTTGGGGTTTCATTTTCGGGGAAAACTGCCCCTATTGGACCAGAAATTTTCAAGTTTTCGGGACCGGGTCGAAAAATGAGATTTTTGGGAAACAGACGCCTGAGCACGGGGTCGTGCTCAGCGAGCACGGGGGCGTGTCCTGCTAATTTCAGGCAAACATGGGGCGTGTTCGCTGAACACGGGGTCGTGTTCAGCTGACTGTTTTCAGTTTTCTTCGAAAATTTTACTGTTTCGTCCTAATTATTTGGTGTTTTCTTTCAGATGGCCTAGAAATTTACCAGATTCAACGCAAGTGAGTTGGCTGCCCAAGCACGATTCGAGGTTCTCAAGACTAGGCCGGAAGAAAATCCCCGACAGGTGTGCATGGACACTCTAGAAGCAGTAAACCAAATAGACCGCCTCAACAACATTGTTACCGGTCCACTACGAGCAGCTCTTTGCACTCGGCTTCATTCCGTGCACGAATATAACATGGAATTTTTACAGCACGTCTGTCTTCAAGACAAGTGCGGATCCATTTGACAATGAGGGGGTAGAATTCCGTTGTGCAGAGGTTATGTACTCAATCTCAATCGCACAATTTGGGGCAATTGTCGGGTTGTACTCAGAAGAGGATGTTGGAGAGGAAGAGAACACCGGTGGTCTCCGCGAGCTTCCAGAAGATCAACGCCAAGCTGCTTGGGCTCAGATCGGGGAGGGCCACTATAACCCGAGCCGAACTAAGAGCACAATGTTGAGGGACCCTCTCTACCGCTACATCCACAGGGTCCTCAGCTACTCTCTTTGCTAGAGACACGACAGTGGTGGTGTTGTAGGGTTGCGAGATCTGCTAGTCCTCCATTGCATTCACAACCGTATCAACCTCGCTGTTCCATACCTGCTACTCCGCACCATGCACTTGAACCAACTTGCCACTCCCCCGACTCTGATCCTTTTTGGAGGGTGGATCTACCGCCTTTTCAAACACTTTGTGCCAAGGATGCCGAGGTCCTTTCAAACGGGCCCATGGTCGGGAAAAGTGGACCTTGTCATATGCCGCTCCATGAACTTAATCAACGAAACAGATGATGGGACGATCAGATTTCAAACAGTTCAAGGGCATGCATGGAACCCTCAAGAAGCTCTCGTCCTACACGCTCCACATATCCGTCCTCCTCCCCAGTACCACTACTAGCACCATGGTGATGCGGGTCAATCCTCCTCTCAAGGAGGTGGTTTTCCAAACTTTCAAAGTTTACATGATTTATTGCAGGAAAATCTCATGTGTACCCGGAACACCTACAACATGGCCAGCAACACATACACCCAGTTCGGAGTTATAGAAAGAAACATCTCCGACATGCAGGATGATATTGGCAACATCCGGGAGTATATGGCGGGCCAAGGAGGGGATGATGATGATGAGAACATGGATTGAGCGGGAGGAGTTGGAGGCGGTATTAGACGGTTGGAGGTTGTCATAGGTTAACCCTTTTATCTCTCAAAAACAATTTCCTGGCCTGCGTGCCATTTGTTGAACAATTTACTTTTCTTAACACTTTTAATTTCCTGCATTTTTTAGTTCGTGATGTGAATGGTGAACTTATGGTAATTTAGGATGTTGGTTATTTTTGGTGTGGTACTTATAAGTAAAACAGGTACCTACGAGGATTTAAGCACTAAATATTAGTGCTACTAAAGCTGGGACAGCAGAACTGAAAGCCGGAACCTGTTTTAAATGATTGCAGATTGTCCACACGGGGTCTTGCCCAGCTGGCACACCCCCGTGTTCACCGCCCAGACCTGCTGTTTGTTTAATTTATGCAGATTGCTGTTTAAATTCTGCCCAACACGGGGTCGTGTTCACCAAACACGCCCCCGTGTCCACCTTCTGTAAGTTTTCGTTACTGGCAATCTAAACACGGGGTCGTGCTCATCCAGCACGGGGCCGTGTCCAGATGCCCAGTAACATAAAATGATAGAGGCATTAGGAGTAACCCTTTTTCTTTTCAACACCATTATTTTTCATTTTTTTTACCACCTACCCAAAATCCCCCTAGTTAACCCATTTGAACCTAAAACCTTTTCGTTTCCAAACCCACTAAACAACAACCCTTTCTATTTTAAACCCTTTATTTTAGTAGAAAGCTCGGTCTTCATGTGACATTCCTTATAAAAAAAAAGTATAGCAATAAACAAACAAGTTCCTCAAAAGAAACTTTGTTTGAAAATGCTTTGTTTGAATAAAAGTCACAAAAAACAAAAAGTTTTACGACGACTGACGCTTTTTACGCTTTTAGCCCTTTTTACTAACCACTAACCCAAAACCACCTACCTTTAACCCAAGCCTAACCCTTCCCCAAGTCCTCTTGATATTTACAAAGGTATATAGTTAAAAAGGAGGATGATTGATTGCTTGGCAAGCATATGGTAGAAGTAAGTTCCATGCCGGTCTCGAGTGTTTCACAAAAATACATCTTCGGCCGAGTGTTAAGTGATCTTCCGTGAGGTATGTGAACTTGTATATAAATGGAATTTTAAAAAGGCATGTAATGCCTAAATAAGTAATTTCTCTTATGAAACGTTTTAAATAAATCATAACGAATAATATTGTAAATAGCATAAAAATAAAACCTAATAAAGATCTTGGAATCCCGACACTCAAGACAAGCACCGAAAACTTCTCTTCTACCCATTCCATTTGGGAGTGTAAGCCACATTATAAAGAGTTTTGCTTGAGGACAAGCAAAGATTCAAGTGTGGTGGTATTTGATGTGTGTAAAATGCAACATATAAATTATATCAAATGAGACATAAAACTAACCCTTTTTTAGTACTAATGTTGGAAAAGTGTGCTTTTGTCTTCCTTTTGTATTTTCAGGATTAAATGAGCATAAATGAACAAAAGAAGCAAATATGCAGCAAAATCTAACATAATTACAAGAAAAGGAATAAACGTGGCATGCCCGACCCCTCGAAAGCATCTTCCCAAGCAAAACCAAGTAAACAGAAGGCTGATAACGGCCCCGTGCCCAGCGAACACAGGGGTGTGTTCAGGTGTCTGCAGAAAAGACAAAGCTATAGAAGCTTCTATTTCCCAACACGGGGGCGTGCCCAGCTCAACACGGCTGTGGTCAACGCTAAGATTCGCAGAATCCAAGCAAATCTTGATAGTACAGATACACTTCTGCACACGGGGCCGTGCCCAGCGGACACGGGTGTAACGCCTGCGTCCCTAGACTTTTGCCTATTTGACACTTTTAGCCCCTATACTATGAGTTATGTGATACTTCTGATACTTGGTGAAACTTATGCTATGATTTTGATACTTGATGCTTGGAAACTATGATTCTATGATACTATGAGACTATAAATCTATGAGACTATAATTCTATGATACTTGATACTATGGTGCTTGATTCTTGAGGCTCGTGAAACTTGAGACTTGGTTGAACAAGGGACTGGAGTCTTGTCACTGGTGGAAACTATGAAAGCTATGGAAACTTGTTTTAATAATGTAATCTAGTCACATGATACTATTACCCAAAAAATACGCAACTCAACGCTTGATCTAACGCGCAAATCGAATCAAAGACAGAAACGCGGAAAAGATGGATTGGCCGAGTGGCAATCCGATCGGATGACCATCCAATCGGATGACCACCCGATCGGATGGCCACTTGATCGAGTTGCCATCCGATCCGTGCACACCACCTTAACCCTCATTCTCACACTATAAATAGGCCTGTCACATCACCATTCTCACTGATGTGACAACCTCACTCGACCAGACGCACGCACTCCTCTTTTCCTCCATTTCTTGGCGATTTTGGTACGTTTCACACTTGATTCTTGTACTTTCTTAATCTACACTTCATTCCCTATGTGATTCTCCTTTGAAATCACACTTTTCACCGTGAAATCTCTTAGATCTGAGTTCTTGAGGATGATGTCATCATGGTGGTTTGTACAAACTACTATATGATGTCATTCCTGGTAGAATCTAGCTCAGATTTGAGGAATTCCATGTGTTTTTCACTGAATCTAAGCTAGATCTAGGATTTTCATAACAAAACTTAAGTTATCTTCATCTTTTCTTCAATCCTTCACTTTAAACGGCGGAATCCGGGTCTAAACGGACTGTAGACTTGATGGATAGTCTGGAGTTGGTTTGGAAACGGATTGTTGCCAGAGAAGACGACCATAGTACGGATTCCGACATAAACCCGTTATGAACATACGACTGAACGGACAGGGGTGATCCCCACGCGACCAAAACGGCTGTGTGTTGATGAGTTTACCATTGCTTAGTGCGTACCGTGCCGTCATCGTTAATCTAGAAACTTAGAAACTTTACAAAATCATAAACGGAACAAGGACCCCTCGATCGAGCGGCAATCCGATCGGACAGTCATCCGATCGAACAACCACTCGATCGGGTGACACTTGTCTCATAGTCTTGAACACTTGGAACTTTGAATCTTTGAAACACGAGGAAACTACCCTCGTCGAATGGCAATCCGATCGGATAGCCATCCGATCGAACTGCCATCCGATCAATATAGCGTGTGCCTCTAAACCCTTCAAACTTTTTCAGAAACTTGAAACTTGGGAACCTTCATCGAATGGAAATCCGATCGGATAGCCATCCGATCGAACAGCCATCCGATCAAAGCAACCAATGCACTTAGCAACACTTATACTTGAATCGAGTGGCAATCCGATCGGATATCTATCCAATCGGGTAGCCATCCGTTCCCTCACACATTGCCACCTCAATCGACTGGCAATCCGATCGGATGGCCATTCGATCGGACAGCCATCCAATCCAATGGTTAATCCGACCCTTGTGCAATCTCTTGTTATGTCCGACACTTATTCGTTGCAATCTAATCAGGCTAAACCTAAAGAGCTCCCTTTGATCTAATAACGGTTAATCTGTTAAGCAATCACTGTGAGTATACTCGATCCCTTTTTGTTTTAAACTTTGGGATGTAACATGTATTCTACTAAACTATGATACTTGAGACTTTTGTAAACTAAACTCTATCCTGCGTGTATGTGAAACTTGTGATTCTTGTATTCTATTTGTGCTATGTGAACGTTTAATCCAGGGTGTGTAGTTCCGCCTTAACAATAGTAACGCTATAGGAGATACACCTCCCCACTATTCTCGGGGGTATTTTTAGGAGGATTCTAGTTTTCCTTGAGACTTGGGAAAACAACAAAGCATCGGGATACTTGGGCTATCACTTGTTGGACTGCGAACACTAGCATGGCTGAAACTATTTTGTTACACTTACATACGGATATGAGTTGTTTTAATCTATTATGCTATTACTCAAACTTGTATACTCCCCGGTACATTTTTGTACTGACCCTATTTTAATACATGTTGCATGCTGATAGGATGCTGTGGAAACAAGTGAATCAAGCTAGGGTGATGCTTAGAAACCCACGTAGTTAAATAAACTTTGAACAATATTTGATATTTGGTGTAATTTGATACTTGATGTGATGGTTATTCATTTTAGACAATGTTAAATCAATTTAATCTATTATGAAATTTCTAGTGTTATGGAATCTCATGAGCAATCTGAACGCTTAGAGCTCGCACCCCGATGTTTCCGCCATCGGTTGGGGTGTGACAAATTGGTATCAGAGCCATAACTATAGGGAATTAGGATGATAGGAACACTTTCCCTAGTCTATAGTTCTAGGAATCTTGATTCTTATCTGTTGTTTAAGACTTATGCATTCTACCGTACCTGCTTCCTAGCAGCACTTTTTCCTGTTAGACTTACATGCCTTTCCTAAGGCTGACACAATGTACACTCGATACTTGAAAAACACTGCTAATCAGTGTTTGCATTTTGCACAAAATTGCCCTCAAGTCAGGAGTGATATCCAAACCTTGATGGGAAATTTCCTGATTAAATTCTAAGTAGGTCCTATCTGCTGATAAGTACTGACGCTATTAGGGTATGATGTTGTCAAGATAGAGGTGAAACTCAGACCTTGATAACTAGTCCCACTCCTTGATTTTTATGCCTCGCCAAAGTCTCGAAACTCTCAATCAATTAGGAACGTGAAATGATCAAAAGGACGAATATCGTAGGCCTAACATCGATGATATATTTGTCTGAGTAAGTCAGGACACGTTGCCTCAATTTGAAAGGGGTTCAAATCGCTTTGGTTAGTCGACGTTCTTCTACCCGAAACAATCTATGTTTTATGAGCCTATCTTTTATGTTATCTTGATTTTACATGTGGTTTTAAACTCGATTCTTCGTCTATCTTGATTCTCCGTTTATTTGAGACATTTTACACAATTCACACGTTTGTCCGCAATCTAAAACCTTAATTCTAATCTCATAATCAAACTAAATTTATGAAGCTTTATTCCATCATGATAGCCTATGTGGGAATCTTGATCGACTATGATACTACGTGAATCTACCTGCTGAATCGATGTGTTAATATGGTTGTAAAACACTAAACGGAACATGGCATAGAAATGTGAGACAGAAGTGACGTGTCTGAAACATGGTGGATACGCCGCTGGTACTTCCTATATACAAGTGTTTCAGACATGTTACCAACTTTCGTACTAATTGCCATGCGAAAGTTAGTGTTTTGCAGACCGATGATGAGATGGTTGAAATCTAAAGCTAAGGGAAACTACTTGTGTAATCTATGGGTAATCTATGTGTACGCTAGTGTAATCTACGTGTAATCTAAGTATGTGTTATTTTGAGAAACAAAATGCGAAACGTAGCCTAGCGCCGAAGATGAGGGGGACGTGGTATGTCCGAAGCATGGTGGATACGCCGCTGGTACTTCCTATATATAAGTGTTTCTGGCATGTTACCGAGTCTTCGTATATAACAACCCTCCTGAATTTTTCTAACGCCCTAAAAAAATTAAAATATCCCTATATGTCTTAAAATACACCCCGTATGTGAAAACCGAGCCCAAAATATGATATAATATTGATTATTAATTAAAACAAAGTTTTTAGGTCGCTCGCGGGCCGCATAGATCCTTTAAGGATCTTACGCGGGGCGTGACAGCTCCAAGGCGGGATGACACCCGGTGCCGACACGTGTCATGATCATGTCGAAGCTACATGTCAAGTCCGCAAGGCTAGGGCCTACCCTAGTCTCTCTCGCGGGCCGCGTAAAACCCAAAATCAGGCCCTATATAAGAAGGGCATCGGGCCTTCAGTCAGTTCGTTCATTTCTCGACTTTCTCTCTCAAATTTCTTATAGTAGGCACTATACTCGGGTATAATACCCCCTAATTAACGAAGTTCTGCCCCGATGTAAGTATCATAACCCCGGTTACGTACTAGATACGCTGCCCCATTGATCCAGGGTTCCGTAATGGCTGTCGTGGTTCTGCCCGACGTAGTCGTTGGAATGCCGTCTCGGGGAGGGTATAACTAATGTAAATATAAAGGGTTATGTTAGTGCATTTATGTCTATCGCCTTTGTCATCTCAAATCGTAGCTGAAACTGTTTAATTCTAGTGCTTATATTGTAATATTAGATAGAAAAGGGCAAGGTGGCATATTTGTAAATAAGGAAAGTTTCCTTATTGCCTTGGCCTATAAATAGGAACCTAAGGTGTTAGGTTTAGGACTTTTGCAACTATGGCCACATTTGCTAGTTGGAGAGCTTTGGAGCTAAAGAGAGAAACTAGAGAAAGTGGCAAGGTGATTCACGGTTCTTTGTACGGTTTCAGATTCATCAAAGAATCACCGATTATATTACGTCTCGTGTGTTCGGTCCACGCACGTGTACGGATTCCGCACGTCACACGTTCGGTTCGCAATCATTTCGAAGTCAAAACCGGTCCTAACAAGTGGTATCAGAGCAGGTTCTCGGTTGCGAAGATCAAACGCACAGATTCGTACAAGAATTGATCAAATTCAGAGCCAAAATCATCCAGATTTGTCAAATTCTTCATATTTTTCTTGTTCTTCACGTTCTTATCTGAAAATCGCCAAATTAAACGGATTTTAACGGTTCAAAATTGCTGATTTTTGGATATGATATGCGAAAACACCTGATCTAAAAGCCTACAAATTTTCAAATCTTAATTCAAAGCCGTTTAAGAGAAATTTAGAAATTTGTGGTTCGAAGTTTGTTGATAATATGTTGAAAGTTGCTGCTGTTATACTTGGTGTTCACCGCTCGGATGGCAATCCGAGCGGATAACCATCCGACTCAAAGTCATCACATTGCATTTCATTTAAAGGAGGGTTGACTTGTTGACTGTTGTCTGCTCGGACAGCAATCCGAGGCATTGAAATTCATTTAAAAATATTGACTTTGTCTTGACTGTCACCCGCTCGGATTACCATCCGGTCGGACGGCAATCCGAGTCACAACATCTCACCCGAGCTAGTTATTTAGTCAACACATTCAGGACTTGTCAGTCAACATTATCAACAATACATGTGAGTCATTAAGTCAACACTGTTATCCTGACAGTCAAGCGGTGAGCATGTGAATCTCATTACAAGTGTCATCAAGTTTCGTCCTCATTAATAGAAAATCACGTGATCTTTATGCAAATATTCGATTTATGTGAGTCATTAATTGAATTAGGTGATCATGTGACCTTCATTGAAACCAACATAGTCGCATCTATTGAAGATTCATTAATTGATTAACTGTCATTGATTTAATTGCATGCGATATTGTCAGTACATGTGCTTTGATTGAAAAATTATATCACTTTGCTGTGTCACTCGGTCGGACAGCAATCCGAGCGAGTTGCCATCCTTCTCACACTTTGACTTTAGTCGACCTATCCGTGCGGATTACTATCCGAGCGGATAGCAATCCGTGTTGACCTTAGTTGACCTATCCGAGCGAATAGCAATCCGAGTCATAGCATTACACTTGTTCATGTCACTTAGTCAACATTAATCAGTTTTGTCAGCACCGCTTATCGAAACATGAAATCAATCGAGTTTAGAGTGAACATGCATGTGAGATATTAATTGAAAATTCTGTTTACATAGATTGTCGGGCATTAATTGAGATTGCATGTGTTATATTGTCAGTAGCATGTGAAGTCATCGGATATTAAAGGATGTCGGCCATTTGATTGTTAAGTGCATGTACTAATTGTCGTTTTGTAGTTTGACTGTTTGCTTGTGATATTATCTTGATAGTTAAAGCTCATTCATTAAGGTCAAGAAGTCAACAAGTAATCCGGTCGGATAACTCACCCAATCGGACAACAGTTTTGTCGCTTAGTGTCATCATTAAAGTGGTATTTGTCAAAGAGTCGGATAGCTTCAAGTTTCATCCGTTCGGACAGCAACCTCATCCGTTCGGACAACACCCCACCCGAACGGATAGCAATCTCATCCGAACGGACAACAATCTCACCCGAACGGACAGCTTTGTCACGAGATTATTTTCACTGTTGACTTGTGTTGACTCACTCGATCGGATACCCGTCCGATTCATTTGTGTGATATTGTTTAAACTAATTGTGTTTGCTTGTTTGTTGATTCAAGGTGATTCAAGATATACAAATTGTGAATTTCAAGAAACTGTTTGAAGATGTCGAGCAGCGGTGAAGAATTTTACAACTCGTTTTACAATGCTTTTACTTCAGAATCATCCGAAAGAAGATCTGAAACAAGAGAATATTCGAAAGAGATTTCAGATAATTTGAAATATGACAATATGTATGGAAGCCAACAGAAACCACCGAAATTAACGAGGATTGAAGATTATAATTGGTGGAAAAATCGGTTTGAGGGTTGGGTAAAAGCTTTTGCTCCTGAAAGTTGGTTAAAATTAAAATATGGATATACAGAACCAGTAAAAGAAGGAGGAGATTTATTAAACGAAAAAGAGTTCACAGAAATAGATGTAAAAAATGTTGTAGCTGAATGCAAAATGATTACATTGATAAAACAGTCAGTGAGAGAAGATATTATTTCGCTACTTGAACAAGAGAAAACATCGAAGAGTTTATGGGAAGCTTTAGAGAGAAAATGTGTAGGAAGTGCTGAGATTGTGAAAAACAAAAAGAAATTGTTACGAAAAGAGTTTGATTTATTTGGTTGTATGAAAAATGAATCTGTTTCTAAAATGATCGAGAGATTTGGGCATCTGAAGATGGAGCTGGCAAGACACAAAATCACATACACTCAAGAGGAGTTGATCGACAAATTGTTTGATTCATTGCCGAATGAGCAAGATTGGCAATACTTTGCATTGATGTTGAAGAACACAATCAAGTCTGAAGACTTGACAGTGGATTTGCTAATCGAAAGACTAGAAAGCCATGAGTTGGAAATCAAGAAATCTAAAATCAACAATTCAGCTTATCAGCAGAATGTAGAGCTGTATTATAGAGGAGAACTTCCAAAGGCTGGGTCTCCAAGAACAGCATTTTCTGCAGAAAGCTCAAATACTGTGAATCATGAAACTCCTCACAGTGGTTTTCACAGTGGATCTTCATCAACAGCTTCAAGCCAATCTGCATCAAAGAATTTATTTCAGTGTAATATCGCAGTGGATCTGAAGAATGGTTAGAATTTCAGTGAAGAGTCAGCAAAACAACAGATGGTGTTTTTGGCCTCTGTATTAGAGTCGTATGAGAGCCTTGTGGCAGGCAAGATAGGCAACACCAACCTGACGAAGGAAGACTACGATCAAATAGATCCTGAGGAGATAGAATTGATCGACATAAGGTGGTGTATGGCCAGTGCAGTGAGGAGAGCTCAGCGTTTCATGGAGATTACAGGAAGAAAGTCTATTGGTGGACCATCTACCAAGTTAGGCTTTGACAAATCGAAAGTCACATGCTTCAAGTGTAAACAGAAAGGTCATTTCAAAAGAGAGTGCCGAAATGCTTATGCTGATGATTCTGAAAATCCATTCAAAGAAGATTATTATAAGAAAGAGATTTATCATCAGAACAAACCTGAACCTCCTAGAATGAAGCAGCTTGAAGAAAAATCAAGAGCTCTTGCAGTTATTCATGACGATGAAGGTTATGACTGGAGTCAAGTTCTCCCTGAAGAAGATTGTGTTGGATATGCATTTGTAGCTGATTTTGATCATGATAGATGGTGGAGAAGAGATTACGCGAGATGGGAAGTTGAAAAATTCAGAGAACCATTCAAAGAAGCCCAGAGAGCCAAAAGATGGAATGACGAATTGGAATGTTACATGGATCCACATGGTAATCCGGTTGTTGACCCATCAAAGGTGGATTTTGATGCAGTAACAAATTTGATTCCAAATCAGGGTACTTTCAATACAAGAAGGCTGTCTGATAAAGGATATTTTCCAGATCTGTTGAACAAAATAAAAGAAATCTGTGAAGCAAGTCTACCAAGGGTGGTAGAAATGAAGAAAAGGAAAGAAGAAGAGTTGAAAAAGCTGGTTGAAGAAATGAAGATTATGGCAAAGAATGATGTAGAAGAGGAACAAAAGATAGAAGAGGAACATAAGATAGAAGAAGAACAGAAGATAGAAGAGGAACAGAAGATGGAAGAAGAAGAGAAGAAAAAAGAAGATCAGAAAGTTGAGACAGAAGAATCATCGGTGCTGAAAGAGACTGAGGTAAATAATTCTTCTGACTTGTCAAATGCTGAAATTGTTGATAAAAATGAGAACAAGTGCAGGAATTGCATAGAAATGTGCAAAGCCTGTATTGAAAAAGATGAAATAATAAAAACAAAAGATATTGAAACAAATAAACTTGAAAATGTTTTCAAAATAAAATGTAAAGAAATGATTGAAAAAGAAGAAATTTTGAAACTAAAGGTTGAAAAGCTAACACATAAATGTCATGATCTTGAAGAAGAAAATAAGATTTTGAAAGAAATGTGTACAGCTAAATGTGTTGGTTGTGTGGAGAAAGATAATAAGTTTCAAGATTTTCAAAAAGAGTATGATAATTTGAAGTGGTCAAGTCAGAGAGTACAAGAGGCTTATGATACTTTGAAGAAACAAGTTAAATATTTTGATGAAAGATTGTCTGCAACTTTAACAACCAAAGAACTGTATGAGAGAAAGTTTAAAGAAAAGCAACTTGAATTAAACAAGTGTGTTGATGAAGTTGCTAATCTCAAACAAGTTCTGGCTGAAAAAGAAAAGATTGTTACCAAACTTCAAAGTTATCATAACTCTTCGTACATTCTCGAACGCATTTTCAACATCACACCAGATGACAAAGATACTGACAAGAATAAAAAAGGTATTGGTTCAGAATTTCATCAGGTACCACCACCATTAAGAAACAATTATACTTTTTATGATGAGGAAAAGGTGGCAAAAGGTCTGAACATCGTTGACCAATTACCTGAAAGTATCGATGTGACTTACGCCAAATCTGATGAAACTAATGATTCAGAGGTGGTAAGTAAGGTTGTTGAAAGCGTTTTGAAAGATGAGTCAACCAAAGGTAAGTCTGAATCACATGATGAAAATGAGGGAAATTTTCATGATGGCTATCTTAAACAGTCAAAATCTGAGAAAATTGTGAATGATGATTCAAGAGGATTGGTTTATACCATGATTGGATCGGACAAATTATTCTTAGATATTGTATTCCCGATTCAAAATGTGATTTCAAAAAAAATTGACAAAGTGTTTAAACTGGTTGAGATTGAGAAATCAGAAATTTCAAAATTTGCTGGGAAGAGCAAGAAAACTTTTTATAACAAACCCGGTTATAAAAAGAAGAATATGAAAGCAGGGTTGGGTTATAAAAAGAAACATAATCAAAATAAAAGTTTTGAAAAACAAAATGTTCAAAAGAAAACGAATTTTGTTCATGGGAAAAGTTCGGAAGAAGAGAAAGAACTCCAATTTAGATGACAGTCTAATGAAGAGTTCTATGCTCAGAAAAAGAAACAACAACAGGCTAAAGATGTTTCAAAGAAAACGTTTTTTTTAAATGTGATCAAATTGGACATGTTGCACGCAAGTGTCCAAACCCAAAGCCTGTTAATGTTGAAAAACAGAAATATGAGGTTGAGAAACAAAAGTCTACCAGATTTGATTCAAAACAAACTTGGAGGTTCAACACAAACAAGTTTGCTTCGAATCAAACTTGGAAACCAAAACAGACGAGGTCTGATTCAAGACAAACCCAGAATTATCACACACCCAGAATCAGAACAACACAAAGTTGGCAAAATTCAATTGATATGATAAAACCAAATCAATTTTGGAAACCAAAAGTTGTTGTTCAAAGTCAAAATAATCAAAACGAGTCACGATTTTACAAGAGAAGTGCTTCAAAAGGACAGAACTGGGTGGTTAAGAAACAAGTGACTTCTGTGAATGAAGAAAAAGTTAAAGTCAAAGATGAAAAAGTTTTTGTACGAGATGACAAAGATTTTCCATCATTGAACGAAACTTATTGCGTTAAAATGCCTAAGGTCAAACAGACCTGGGCTAAATTGTTCAAGTAATTGAGTTTTTGTGAATGTGCAGGTGCTCATGAAGTTTGATTCTCAAGGAAGAGAATTGATGAGCAGCCTGGCACATGAGGAGAAGGCTGTTGAACCCTGGTTTGGTTGAACAGGGAGTTCATCGTTTTCTGTACATAAATAAACAATATTTCAAAAACACTAAAAAATTTGAAAAACTTCAAAACCAAAAATATGTTTTTATTTTGTCAAAAATTTGAAAAATCAAAAATATGTTTGTTTTTAAATTTGTCAAAAATCAAAATTAAAAAAAATGTTGCTTGAATATGCCGAAACCCTCACGGCTGAACAAACATGATTAATTTCACAAGATTGAAAAACGGTTTTCAAACTGTAAAATATCAATGTGTTGTAAATCATGGGGGTAATTACTGCTTTACTTTATATTTTCTGCAAAAAAGGGCATGAAAAGCAGAAAATGGACGGCGAGACAAAGCTATCAGTATCGGTTTATCAAATTTTCTTTAAATGGTTTTGCATTTTAGGGGGAGTAAGAATATTTCAGAAAATCCAAAAACATTAGAAAATTTGAAAAAGCCAAAAACATGATAAAATTCAAAAATGAGTTTTTGTGTAAAAAGAGAAAATGATAGTACATCAGTAGACAATCACAGTACGCTAAAGAAATGGAAAGTTAAATGTGATAAACGGTCTCACTGATGATATGCCAGTAGGTTTTTACACACTTAGTAGATTGTTTTCGGGATATAAACCTAAATCTTTGCTTACTTATTTCGTGGGGAACACTACTTGGATATATAGGTAACCCCTGAAATCTTGTTTGAAAGATCCCTCTTTCTGAGATACTAGGTCTTTATATTCAGTGATATCTGGGGTATTATCCCGGGACTTCTGATTTTGCGGAAGCAATGGCCTAGTCCCCGTATAATACTTTCTGCTTGCTTGAAATATAGCACTGCCCTCAGCATAAAAAATGATGAAACATTGAAAAATGCTAATCATGTGTTGTTGTAAAAAAAAAGATCCTCTAAAGGGGACCCACCAAAACTCGAAGCCGTCATCTCTTTGCTGAACGGAAGTTCTGACCTGAGCTCTCACGGCCCTCGCATTTAACCCCTTACAGATATCATCTGTGGTATACTCACCTGTAAGACTGAATATTGGGATCTGGATACGGGAGTAAATTCAAGAGGTGGGACACATGAATGAGTTTAAGTTCTTAATACATCTAAATCGTATCTCGAATCAGTTGAACTTTGTGTGAAAATTTAAGTGGATCAGTATACTGACAATCTAAGTGAATCGTTTAGAACTTAAAGTGTTAAAAAGCTCAACGGTGCTAGTGATTTGTCATAAACTGATATGATCCTCTGACGCAAACTCAAACAAAAATATTGTTTGTAAATATGTTTGTAAATATTTCTTTATTGCTTTATGTTTCAGAAAAAATCAAAAAGATTTTGATTTCTGCTTTATTTTCGACAACCGATGTCTGGGAAGCTGAGTTTCAAAATCCAAGTATGCTGATCGTGTTTCTGAAAATAAAACAAGTTCATTAATTTGAAACTTGAAGTTTTTAATCAAAAATAAAAAACAGTTTGTGAAGTCTCCAAGGTCATTAATTTGGACTTGGATAATTAAATGTGAGGGATTTGGATGCTTATATTGTTAAAATCTACTGAAAAGAGCCAGTTTCCAATCCTGTTCGCTTAAAAACTGCCAAATCTATAAAGCATTTTGAAAGGGGGAGTGAATCAAGTATTCCTGGATATATTCATATTATTATATCTTAAAGCCAGGATCTTGATTTAGAAAAGTTTAATAGAGCCAGGTCACGATTCCTGGTCAATCCGAAAATGCTTTCACTGTTGAAAATTTTCAGCTTATGTTGAGAAAGCCAGGACATTAATCCTGGATGTTCAAAACGTTTGTTCTTATAAATGTTTGAGAATTGCAGATATTGTACCAGACTACAATCCCGACAGCTGAGTTTAAGGGGGAGTCTGAAGACGAGCTCAATGAAAGGGGGAACGTGCATTCAAGGAGCCACGTAACTATCCCAGAGGAGGTTGTAACCGGAAAACCAGGTGTCGATCCCAAAGCACGGAAGCTTGACGAAAGGGGGAGCCTGAAGAGTCTACTGAAAGAGGAAGCTGAAGCTGAAGACAGATCCACAGGGATTTTGTTCAAGCTAGAGAGAGAAAGACCAGACGCTACGAGTCTGACTAAATGTTTGAGATTGACTGCAGCAATATCCAAGGGGGAGTCTGTTAGTGCATTTATGTCTATCGCCTTTGTCATCTCAAATCGTAGCTGAAACTGTTTAATTCTAGTTCTTATATTGTAATATTAGATAGAAAAGGGCAAGGTGGCATATTTGTAAATAAGGAAAGTTTCCTTATTGCCTTGGCCTATAAATAGGAACCTAAGGTGTTAGGTTTAGGACTTTTGCAACTTTGGACACATTTGCTAGTTGGAGAGCTTTGGAGCTAGAGAGAGAAACTAGAGAGAGAAAGTGGCAAGGTGATTCACGGTTCTTTGTACGGTTTCAGATTTATCAAAGAATCACCGATTATATTACGTCACGTGTGTTCGGTCCACGCACGTGTACGGATTCCGCACGTCACACGTTCGGTTCGCAATCGTTTCAGAGTCAAAACCGGTCCTAACAGGTTATTATACTAACGCGTGTGCATTGTGTAAATTATAGATAAACACCAGGAAACCTTAGAAGAAACCTAAGTCAGCAATGTGAGTAATCTCCTTTTTGTAAATTGTTTTTACAAAACCTTAAATATTTTACAATGTGATTAAGCAGTGATTGAGTCTTTGTAGTTCTTCAATTACTGCCGGTATGTTGGGGTTTTGTATACAAAATGTGGAACACGTTACCATTGAACAAAGAGTTAGCCAATGTGTAATATGACCCACCAGTCAGGATTGACAATACTGAATGAGTAATTGTGTAGAAATAAACAATCTGATCGCTCTCAATACTGTTAAAGGATAAAACTCTTCTTGATTAAACTGGGATTCACTCACCAGTATTTCCCACTGACAAAATGTTTTAAACATATTTCAGGTAACAAAATGTGAAAGCCAACTAGAAGCCAGCTGGACAACACTGAAGGCTTGGAAAAGTGGCTATAAAAGTTACCTAAATAAAAGAAGATGTTTTATTCAATAAAATAGGGATTTTCCCTATGAAAATGTTTGTAATGAAAAACTTGGGTTTTATCCCAATATGTTTAATATTATAAAAGTGTGGTATTTACTCTGATAAACATTTTCTAACTACGGTCCTGATGAAATTTCCGCTGCCAAATTGATAAACAAAATGATACCACCAAAACTGGTCTCGCGGCCGCCCGTTCCCGGGACAGATAGGGGGCGGGGGTTGCGACAGAAGGTGGTATCAGAGCTAAGCCACTGATTCAGCCATAGAAGTGTTCTGCTGACACCAAAATATTATCTAATTTGTTAGGAAATTTATTATGGAATTACGTGCATAATTGTATTTTATTGTTGTGTGTTATTTGACTATTTGTTAGTTTACAATATTAGTGATCAAGGACCCTCAGACGTGTATCATTAGTTGTCCGATTCACCTAGGAGTGAAGGTACCTCTTCCCAGCCTGCCCTCTCTGGGTATTCAGCTGACCAGGAAGAAGGAATGTTTGTGTTTAAGGCTCAGTCTGAAGAGCCATTCCTTTAGAATAAGAGAGGATGGTTCAGTAAGGGAGCATTCGAGCGTAGGAAAAGAATGCGAAAGTTGCAACAGCAGAGAGTCCTAGCAGCCGCTAAGCGAGAGTCAGATGCCCATACACAGGATATGCTTAATAGGAGCTTAGCCAATTTTCATATCCTAGCAACAACAGCTGCCGACCCAAACCTGGAACAACTAGTAGCCCCACAACCCTTACCTTTGTTCCCCACGCAGCCAATGGAGATAGAAAACAACCCCGAAAACCAAGTCCAAATGCATGATTTAAACCCTGAGCAGATACCTAAGATACCAGCCCCTAATCCCTTAGATCCAGATTATGATCCATGGTTCGATGATCATAGGGATTATGTGCCACGCTACCACCTAAACAATGAACCCATGCCGAACTTAGCAGCCTATCCAGGTCTGGACCGTCTAGATCCCTACTACTACGATAACGATGAATACATTAGGGAGATCTTAGAGAATCCGCACCCTCAGGAGAATCCCATGCCCCAGTACCAGCACCTGCACCCCGAATGAGTGTAGAAAATGTGCATGAGCTCCGAACTTTCGGAGAAGAAATTTTAGAGAGTAGTGAGAAGATGAGGCAGGTAGGAGAGCGACTCGTCTGGAAGTACGACGAACGCAATATGGATTACTGGATGAATCCATATCAGTGAATGTGATAGTGGAGTTGGTAATAATAATAATAATAATATAATATATAATATAATATGTTTATGTGAAGATATATATATATATATATATATATATATATAGGGTGGGAGTTGGCTACAAAGTCTATTTTTCCTACAAAGTGTAGGAAGTGTTCTAAGGGTGACATGTGGCATTTAGATAATTTATATTAAAGGGCATAAAGGTAATTGAATAATTAACTTATTTATGGAATGCTTATTTCTTAAACAAAATAAGGAGATTTTTAAGGAAACAACATATCTTTTAAGAATTCAAAATTGTCAGTTACTTATAATACAAAGAATGTATACAGAACAAATTAACATGACATGCGATCACTCATGAACAAATTCTTAACGTTGTGTTTTAGCAGTTATTAGTTTATTCATGTTGTGTTTTATCAGTTACAAGTGTAAACAATTTACATTTCCATATAACACACTGGTATGAATAGTTTAGATTCTGTTTAATACACCAATATAAATAATTTACCTTCCGTATAACACACCAGTATAAACAGCTTACATTCCATATAACATACCAGTATAAATAACTTAGATTCCGTATAACACACCAGTATAAACAACTTCGATCGCCAATATAACACACCAGTATAAACAACTTTGATCGCAGTATAACACACTAGTATAAACAACTTAGATTCCGTATAACACACCAATATAAACAGCATCGATCTCCAGTATAACACACCAATATAAACAACTTAGATAATGTATAACGCACCATTATAAAAGCTTGCATTCCGTATAACACACTAGTATAAACAGATTAGATCGCAAAAAAAAAAAAAACATATGAACATTTTTTTGTAATAGATTATAGTGTTATTGTTCTCCATTGTTTGAATGTTCTTGAATCATGTTGATGTCTAGATCTATGATTTTAGAGATTGGTGGTTAATTAATGAAGAAATGGCTAGAATAAAGGAACTGGTGGTAGTTTCTTTATTTAAAACACGATTAATGACTACAATGACACTCGCCTATTAAATGAATCAATAATTAAAACACAAATATTACAAAAATGCCACCCAACTAATCTCAACCATTGATCAAACACATCTAATGGTACAAAATACTTCCTACACTTTGTAGAAAAAACACACTTTGTAGAGGAACCTCACCCTATATATATATATATATGTGTGTGTGTGTGTGTAATAATAATATATGTTATAGTATAGACCACTTTGTGGTTAGCGATGCATAGTAGTATTGTAATTTTAATTCCAGTCTTAGTGTGTATTTGACGCATACTATAATAGAAAAGAGTAAGTCGCAATGCTCGACGCTTTTGACCAATATGTGTGTTGTGTGGTGGTTGCCTAAATTATTAATTATTTTGTAATATTAATAATTGATAAATGTTTAAAATTCAGATGGACGACGAAGTAAACCAGGAAAACCAGAATAATGATAACCAGAGTAACATTAACCCTGATAATGAAAGCCCGAACAACAACAATGGAATGCAAGTGGATAACAGTGCCATGCAGCATATAGTGGCACAAGGGATAATAGATGCGTTGCCATATATTATCAAAACGGTTAAGGAAGCGGAAAATAAAAGTAAGCATGATAGCAAACGACCTTCTGAACCTGAAAACAACGTGAACAATGGACCTGTACTTCAAGTGCCCATTCCCAAAAGAAGAAGAACCGTGTCTTACGGTTGTTCTTATAAAGAATTCTGGTCTTGTAAACCAACGGAATTCTCGGGCAATGAAGGGGCCGTTGCATCTCTACGCTGGATAGAAAAGACCGAGGCAGTCTTAAGGATAAGTAAATGCGCGGAAGAGGATAAGATAATGTTTGCTTCCAATCTGTTCAAGAATTTAGCGCTAGAATGGTGGAACACTATCCTCCAATCTAGGGGAAGTGATAGAACTTACAATATGGAATGGGAGGAGTTTAAAAACATGGTAGAAAGGAAATTCTACCCCCTAATGATAAAGAACAGATAGCAAACAAATTTCTAAACCTTAGGATGACTGGAGTAGATAGTAAGGGTTATACTAGATTATTCTTTTAATATGCCCAAATAGTACCAACCCTTGCTTCACCTGAACCAATTTTAATCTCCCGTTACATCTGGGGATTAATTGGAGAGATTAGACATGTAGTCAAGGCAGCTAGACCTCCAACCATAGAAAAAGCAGTAGAACTAGCCAACACCTTGACAGATGAATTAGTCCCTACTCGAGAAGAGGATTAAAGGAGGAACCTAACCCAGAAGCTAACCCAGGAATTCCGTTCTGGAAATTCTAACCGTGGGAGAAATGTAGGTTCTACCTCTGCACCCTACTGTAAGTATTGCAAAAGGAAACATTCAGGAAGATGCTCCATATACTGTAACTTTTGCAAAATATCTAGACACAAAGAGGAAGACTGCAGGAAAAAGCCTAACAATAGGATATGCTACAACTGCGGAGAACAAGGTCATATCAAGCCTAACTATCCAAAATTAGCTCCAGCCACGAACACCAAGAATACTAAAAATGCTAGAGCATTTGTTCTGACTGCAGAAGAAGCAAAGATGATCCCGGATGTGATCACGGATACGTTTTTAGTTAATGATGTTTTTGCTAAAGTATTATTTGACTCTGGTGCGAACCAAAGTTTTATTAATACTTCATTTTATAAATTTCTAAATCAATCATTAAATAAACTCCCACAAGAATGTTTAGTAGAGACAGCAAATGGGGAAACCATTAAAATTTCTGAAATCTTGCAGGGAGCAAGAATAGAAATTTTAAATCAGAAATTTATTGCAAACCTTTATCCAATGAATTTGGCAGGATTTGATGTTGTATTAGGAATGGATTGGTTAATAGCCAATAAAGCCAGTATTTTATGTGATCAAAAGTCAATTCAAGTAAATTCACCAAGGGGTGAAAAGATCACCTTTAAAGGAAATAAAACCTCTAAATCCACAAAGTTCATCTATGTGATGAAAACAGCAAGTAATATAAGGAAAGGATCATTAGTGTATTTGATTTCTATAATCACTAACACTAAAGGAAAAGAATTAAAGGATATTCCAGTAGTATCCCAGTTTTCAGATGTATTTCCAGAAGAACTACCAGGACAACCTCCAGACAGAGAAGTTGAATTCAGAATCCATTTGATATCGGGAACCGCACCAATTGCCAAAACACCTTACCATTTGGCACCCGCAGAAATGCAAGAACTGAAGAAACAATTAAATGAATTATTGGAGAAGGGATTCATACAGCCAAGCTCATCGCCATGGGGAGCACCGATATTATTCGTTAAAAAGAAGGACAGATCAATGCGTATGTGCATTGACTACCGTGAATTGAACAAAGTCACAATTAAGAATCGGTATCCATTACCAAGAATCGACGATCTGTTCGATCAATTGCAAGGAGCACGATTTTTCTCTAAAACTGATTTAAGATCAGGATATCATCAATTAAAGGTACAGGAAGAGGACATTCCTAAGACCGCTTTTAGAACAAGGTATGGCCATTATGAATTTACTGTCATGCCATTTGGTCTAACCAATGCCCCAGCTGAATTCATGGACATGATGAACCGAATATGTAAGCCATATTTGGATAAATTCATAATTGTCTTTATAGATGATATTCTTATTTACTCTAAAAGCAAAGAGGAACATGCAGCGCATCTATATGCACTTCTAAGTTTATTGAGAAAAGAAAAGCTTTATGCTAAGTTTTCGAAGTGTGAGTTTTGGTTAGAACATGTACAATTTCTTGGACATCTAGTTAATTATGAAGGAATTAATGTAGATCCCAACTGAGGTTAGAAGTTTCTTAGGATTGGCCAGTTATTATAGAAGGTTTATTCAAGATTTTTCTAGAATAGCCATTCCCTTAACTAAGTTAACCTATAAATCCATTAAGTTTGAATGGGGACCAAAACAAGAAGAAGCCTTTAGAATTCTTAAGCAAAGATTAACCCATGCACCCATACTAACGTTACCAGAAGAAACTGAAGATTTTGTAATCTATTGTGACGCTTCCAAGTTAGGTTATGGATGTGTATTAATGCAACGTCAAAAGGCTATAGCTTACGCTTCTAGACAACTTAAGAATCATGAAGAGAATTATTCAACCCATGATCTAGAATTAGGAGCTATAATTTTTTCCCTTAAAATTTGGAGACATTACCTTTACGGTAGTAAGTTTACCATATTCACCGACCATAAGAGTTTAAGGTATGTTTTGGGCAAAAGGAGTTGAATATGAGACAAAGACGCTGGATGGAGATACTTAGTGATTTTGACTGTAATATCCAGTATCATGCAGGAAAGGCAAATGTAGTAGCTGATGCTTTAAGTCGAAAGTATCACGAAAAGCCAAAAAGAGTATGTTCTCTTAAGTTAAATCTGCAAATAGATTTAAATGAACAGATTAGAAAAGCACAAGAATCAGTAATCAGGGATGATACTGAGAAACTGAAAGGAATGATTAAGGAATTAGAACAAGGAACGGATGGAATTTGGAGATTCCATAAGAAAAGAATGTGGATACCTAAATTAGGAAACCTACGCCATCGTATATTAGAAGAAGCCCATAAGTCTAAGTATACGATGCATCCTGGAAATGATAAGATGTATCAAGACTTAAGGAAGAATTTCTGGTGGATAGGAATGAAAAAGGATATAGCAGCATATGTTGCAAGGTGTTTAACCTGTTCACAAGTCAAAGTTGAACACCAGAAACCCTCAGGTTTATTACAACAGTTAGAAATGCCGGTTTGGAAATGGGAATTAATAACAATTGATTTTGTTACCAAATTACCCAAAACAAGAAAAGGTAATGATACAATCTGGGTGATTGTAGACAGACTAACCAAGTCAGCTCATTTCCTACCAATGAAAGAAACTTTCAGTATGGAACAGTTAGCTAAATTATATGTAAATGAAATAGTTTCATTACATGGAATTCCTTTATCAATTCTTTCTGATAGGGATAGCCGTTTTACCTCTCATTTTTGGACGAGTTTCCAAAAAGCAATGGGAACCAAGTTGAATCTAAGCACAGCTTATCATCCTCAAACGGACGGATAAAGCGAAAGGACAATTCAGACAATGGAAGACATGCTTAGAGCTTGTGTAATTGAATTCGAAGGTAATTGGGACGATCATTTACCATTGATAGAATTTTCTTATAATAACAGTTATCACACAAGTATCAATGCTGCACCATTCGAAGCACTTTATGGACGAAAGTGCCGAACGCCAATCTGTTGGGTAGAGATTGGAGAAAAGCAACTATCTGGACCCGAGATAGTACAAGAAACAACAAACAAAATTATTAAAGTTAAGGAACGACTAAAAGCAGCACGTGATCGACAAAAGAGTTATGCTGATAACAGACGAAAGCCCTTGGAATTTCAAGTAAGTGATAAAGTGTTACTGAAAGTCTCTCCTTGGAAAGGAGTGGTAAGATTCATAAAAAGGGGAAAGCTAAGCCCCAGGTATGTTGGAACTTTTGAGATTATTAGAAGAATAGGACCTGTAGGCTATCAGCTACAACTGCCAGATGAAATGGCAGGAATACATGATGTATTTCATGTATCTAATCTCAAGAAGTGTTTAGCTGATGAATCACTTGTAGTACTTCTTAAAGATATAAAGGTAAATGAACAGTTAAACTTTGTAGAGAAGCCTCTACAGATTGAAGACAGGAAAGTTAAGAACCTCAAGCACAAGAGATTAGTTCTGGTCAAAGTAAAATGGGACTCCAAAAGAGGACCAGAATACACATGGGAGCTTGAATCAGAAATGCAAAGGAAATATCCGCACCAATTCCAGTAGATCTCGACGACGAGCTCTAAAACAAGGTGGGGAGGATATAACAACCCTCCTAAATTTTTCTGATGCCCTAAAAAAAATTAAAATATCCCTATATGTCTTAAAATACACCCCGTATGTGAAAACCGAGCCCAAAATATGATATAATATTGAAAATTAATTAAAAACAAAGTTTTTAGGTCGCTCGCGTGCCGCGTAGATCCTTTAAGGATCTTACGCGGGGCGCGACAGCACCAAGGCGGGACGACACCCGGTGCCGACACGTGTCACGATCATGTCGAAGCTACGTGTCACGATCGTGTCGAAGCTACGTGTCAAGTTAGCAAGGCTAGGGCCTACCCTAGTCTCTCTCGCGGGCAGCGTGTGTCACACCTGAACCGATGGCGGAAACATCGGGGCGTGGCACTGAGCGAAACAGATTGTCCAGAAGTTTCCATAACAACTATAATTACTAATTAATTAAAGCAACACATCCCATACCATGTCTTAAAAGATAACATAATTATTACAGACAAATCTAGTCAAATTGTTCTGTTCCGACAACTCAGATTTTTATTACAGACAACTGTTTATTGGTTTCTAGACCTTCCTAGCCTCGATTTCATCACACAGCAAGCTAAGCAATTAAGCATCCTAAGCACCTGTCACATACGTTAAAATAAAAGTCAATACACATAGTGTAAAGGTGAGCATACAAGTTTAATAATAGCATATAAAGTTCAAAATCGTTACGCATAACCAGCACGTACACAGTGTAAAATGAGGCATGTTAGTTATCGACATGAACCTATCAATACCAATGACTGCGAGTTGACTGCCTAAGGCAATTCGTATTGCATGATCACCCCCGTGACCCATGTAATTAATTGTCCTTAACAACCCCTGAGTGAACAGGTGCTGAGTCCAAACAAATAGTACTACCATTGCTAAGGCAGGTAGACAGCATTCCATGTGTAAACATAACAAACAAGCATTCATTAAGTCACGTATAACATGCGGTAATTGGTCTGCGATTAAAGTATTGCGTAGTGTGTTCGATGTGATTTAGTATAAGTAACGTATGTAACACCCAAAAGTGCGTAAAGCAAAAAGGGATTGTGTATACTCACAACGGTTGATGGATTGAAGGGAGCGCTAAAGAGTAAGGTTAGCGTGGACAGATTGATAGCATAACGATGAGTGACGCGCAAAGCGAAACAAGTGTCAGTGGGTCGAACAGCAGTTCGATCGGATGGTAGTCCGATCGGACAGCTGGTCGTTTGAGTGACAGTCCGCTCGGATGGTCATCCGATCGGTTGACCTTTCGAGTGGATTGTTACTTCCCTTGGGAAGGATGTGTTTGTGTATGGTGGTTTAACTTTTGAAGTTTTCGTTGTAGCATTTTGAAAGCTTAGAAGTACCTCTACCCTTCAGGTCGATCGATCGAAGAACCGTTCGATCGGGCGACAGTCCGATAGGTTGGGCACTTCAGCGAGAACAAGTTCACAGCAGGTTATCACTCGATCAGACGGTTGTTCGATCGGGTGGCAACACAGGTGCTTTGAATATGTTGGAAATTTGTTTTAAGTATTTGAAGTTCAGAAATATCACCTACTCGGATGGTCGGTCGATCGGGTGGTAACCCGATCGGATGGCAATCTGTTCGGTGTTCCAAAACTCTTGAAGTTTGATTTGAAAGCTAAAAGTGGAACCAAGGTGCAAGTCATTTGGGTGGCCGGTCGTTCGGTGGCTGTTCGTTCGGACAGCAGTCAGATCGGACGACACTCCGTCCTGGTCGACCTGTTTGTCTTCTTCCGGCCGGTTAGACAACAGAAACCTCGTCACGATTTAGTAACCTAATCGGACAGGAATCACCCAAATCCGGCCGGTTAACTGTTCGAGACGGTGTTCATGTTTAACCCGAAATCTGTACTCTCGTGGATAGAATCAAGATCTTGAACCAACACATCACCATGCAAGAGTAGAAGGTTAGAACAAGTTCCGATTCTACCGGTTTTTGAGGCATTGAGTGTAAAAGAGTTGAAAGAAAGTTAGAAACCATCTTTCAATCCTTTTTCACCTTGAATATGTTTCGATCTATGAAGATCTTTGTTTATATGTTTGGAAATCGTTCGGATCCAAGTTGTTCTTGGTGGATTGAAGCCAAAACATGAAGTTCATAAGAACAACATGATGACATCATCCAAGATTCGAAAGATAAAAAGGTGTAGGAGTGCGTGTAGATTAAGGAATTACAAGATTTAGGACGAGATGTTACCAGAATCGCGAGAAATCGAAGGAAAAGTGGGGAAGATGAGCTGGTCAGATGAGAGTTGCCAAAAGTCGAAAGTTTGATATGGACAAGGGGTATTTATAGGGTTTCCCTAAAAGGAAAGGGGAGGAGAGGGGCTGGTCGATCGGTTGGCAGCCCGATTGAACAGCTGGTCGATCGAGCGGTAGCTCGATCAAACGACTGGTCGTTCGGCTGGTCACCTGGTCGATTGGCCACTTGATTCGAGTATTCGGTGCGGCGAGTTTTGCCGTTTCGTTTGTGATTACGAGCGTTGCGATGCGATAGAATTTCCTAGTCAAATTACTTTTAATCCCAACTGAGATAACAACATTCAAGCATCCTCATTTCATATTCGTTTAGCGTTTGCGATTCGATTGTGATTGAGTTTCGATTGCGTTTCGACTGATCACCACAACATACATAAATAAACATGCACAAGTAACACATAAGGCACACACACACATATAACAATATCCAGATTGCGTAATTCGAGTTGCGAGTGCGATAGCGATTAGCGATACCTCGATTAAACATGCGATAAATAGCGATTACTATGCGATTATTAATAGATACTCCACATAATACAACTAAAGCGATAATTAAATAGAATAAATTCAAGTCAAATTAGTCAAAACAGGAATGAAGCAAGGAGTGACAGATCGCCATTAGCAATCTTGTCTTCCTTTGACTTCAATCTTGACTTTGACTTTGACTTTTGAAAGCACGGGGTGTTACAGCCTCCCCTAGTTGAGGGAATTTTGTCCCGAAATTAGGTCGAAGCCGTTACAAACAACTGTGGTTACTTCTCCTTCACGTCTCTTTCGAGTTCCCAAGTGAACTCTGCGCCTTGTTTGCCTTCCCATCGGACTTTCACAATTGGAATGCGTGAGCGTCTGAGCTGCTTGGTTTGGCGATCCATGATTTCGAGAGGCTTCTCCATGAAGTGTAGTGTTTCGTTTACTTGGAGATCATCAAGAGGTACAATTAAATCATGCTCAGCCAGGCACTTTCAGATGTTTGACACATGGAAAGTCGGGTGGACATTACTAAGTTCCTCCGGTAGTTCGAGTCTGTAGGCGACTTTTCCGATCCTTTCCAGAATCTTAAAAGGTCCAACATATCGAGGCGCTAGCTTCCTTTTTCTGCCGAATCTGACCACACCCTTCCAAGGTGATACCTTTAGGAGTACGTAGCTGCCAACGTCAAATTCAAGGGGCTTGCGTCGTCTATCGGCATAACTTTTCTATCGACTCCGAGCTTTCAGCAGATTATCTCAAATTTGGAGGACTTTGTCCATCGTTTCTTGTAATAGCTCAGGACCGGTTAATTGTGAGTGACCGATCTCGTGTCATACAATTGGCGATCGACATTTTCTTCTGTATAAAGCCTCGAACGGTGCCATTTGAATGCTGGAATGATAACTGTTGTTATACGAGAATTCGACCAACGGTAGATAAGCATCCAAATTACCACCGAAATCTATGACACACGAGCAGAGCATATCTTCAAGAGTACGGATCGTTCTTTCAGTCTGACCGTCGGTTTGAGGGTGGAATGCGGTACTTAGATTAAGTGTACTGCCGAGAGCCGCTTGGAACGTTTCCCACAGTCGCGAGGTAAACCGAGCGTCACGATCAGAGATGATGTCGCGAGGTGTCCCATGTCGACAAATGATCTCATTGGTGTAGATTCGGGCAAATCGTTCTACCTTGTAGTCTTCCCGTATTGGCAAAAAGTGAGCTGATTTGGTCAAACGGTCAACGACAACCCAGATGCTGTCATGACTTGATGGCGTGTGCGGAAGTTTCATTACGAAATCCATAGCTATACTTTCCCACTTCCACATAGGGATCGGGGGTTGTTCAAGTAAGCCAGAGGGTCTTTGGTGTTTAGCCTTGACCTTCGAGCAAGTCAGGCACTTTCCAACGTAGAGGGCGATATCCCTTTTCATGCCCGGCCACCAGTACTTGTAACGAAGGTCCTGGTACATCTTGTCGGCACCGGGATGAATAGAATATCGGGATTTGTGGGCTTCGTCCATCAAGATCTGTCGTAAATTGGTCCGTTTAGGGATCCAAATTCGGTCCAGAAAGTGGAATATCCCATTCGACTTATTCACAAGTTGGGCTCCATCGTGGTAGATTATTTCCTTCTTCACAGTGCGCTCATTAAAACAAGCATGCTGGGTTTCGCGGATGAGGGTCTCGAGATCGTATTGGGCTTGGACATCACGAATGCTGAGCAGATAGCTCCGTCTACTGAGGGCGTCGGCAACGACGTTTGCTTTGCCAGGATGATAACGAATCTCACAGTCGTAATCGTTAAGAAGTTCTACCCATCGGCGTTGACGCATATTAAGTTCCTTCTGGTCAAAGATATGTTGTAGGCTCCTATGATCGGTGAATATCATACACTTGGTACCATACATGTAGTGTCGCCAAATCTTTAACGCAAAAACAACTGCGCCTAGCTCGAGATCATGGGTTGTATAGTTCTTCTCATGGATTTTGAGCTGACGAGATGCGTATGCAATGACCTTGTCCCGTTGCATAAGAACACAACTAAGACCAAGGTTCGAAGCATCACAATAGACAATGAAGTCGTCGTTTCCATCGGGTAAAGTGAGAACGGGAGCATTGCAAAGCATGTGCTTGAGGGTTTGGAAAGCAGACTCTTGTTCAGTTCCCCAAACAAAAGGCTTGTCTTTATGCGTGAGAGCGGTAAGCGACACATCAATTTTAGAGAATCCTCCGATAAATCGTCGATAATAGCCCGCTAGTCCGAGGAAAGAACGGACTTCAGACGGGTTCTTAGGTGTAATCCAACTCTTAACTGTTTCAATCTTCGCAGGATCGACGTGAATACCTTGACTATTGACAATGTGACTGAGGAATTGAACCTCCTCCAGCCAAAATTCGCACTTTGAGAACTTGGTATAGAGTCGATTCCCTTGGAGTAGCTCGAGAACCAAACGTAGATGTTGCGCGTGTTCGGCTTTCGACTTGGAATAGATCAAGACATCATCGATGAACACGATGACGAAGCGGTCGAGATAAGGTTTACACACACGATTCATCAGATCCATGAAAACCGCGGGTGCGTTGGTTAAACCAAAGGGCATAACATCGAACTCAAAGTATCCATATCGAGGGCGAAAAGCGGTTTTGGGTATATCCTCCTCTTGAATGCGTAGTTGGTGATAGCCTGAACATAGATCGATCTTCGAGAAACAGGTAGCACCTTGTAGCTGATCAAACAAATCATCAATGCGATTCTTGATAGTCAACTTATTCAGTTCCCGGTAGTCGATGCACATCCGGAATGACCCATCCTTCTTTTTGATGAAAAGGACTTGCGCGCCCCAAGGAGAGGTGCTCGGGCGAATGAAGCCTTTCTCAAGTAATTCCTGAAGCTGACTCGAGAGTTCGCGCATCTCGGATGGAGCGAGTTGGTAGGAGCTTTGGCAACAGGGTTGGCTCCAGGAATGAGGTCGATACGAAAGTCGATATCACAACTTGGCGGAAGTCCGGGAAGATCATCAGGGAACACATTAGGAAATTCACGAACCACAGGGACGTCTTTCACTTCTGTCTTTCCTTTCTTTTCCTTCTCCGCTACTACAATGTTAGCCAAGAAAGCTCTGTATTCCTTGCGGAGATACTTTCTAGCTTGGACACATGACATGAGCTTGAGACTTTTCGAAGTAGTTTCGCCATAAACACATAATACATCACCATTCGCGAGCGAGAATCGAATCATCTTTTCGAAGCACACAACTTCAGCATGGTTTTCGTGAAGAAAGTCCATGCCTACTATGACGTCAAAGCTTCTGAGTTGCATTAGGATAAGGTCGATTAGGAAAATGTGATTTTTGAGCTCAATAGTATAATCACGAAGAACGGAATTGACTGCGATGGTTCTTCCAGTGGCGACTTCAACATCAAATGTCGAGGGGAGATGGGAGTGCTTACGACTAAGGAGCTTCTCGAATTCAAATGACACAAAGCAGTTATCGGCTCCAGTATCAAACAAACATGAAGCATATATACCATTCACAAGGAACGTACCATTGACCACATTGTTGTCAGCCCGGGCTTGGCGCACATTGATGTTGAAAGTTCTGGCGCGGGCGGCTTGTTGCTGTTGTTGTTGAGGCTGCTGCTGCTGCTGAGGCTCTTGTTTCACAACCCTGTTCGGGCACATGTTCGCAAAGTGGTTGGGATCACCACATGCGAAGCAGACTCTGGCGTTGATCGCGGGTGCCTGAGCCGCTTGTTGGCCTTGAGGAGCTGGAAGCAGAGCTTGATGAGCAGTGGCTTGAGCTAACGCTTGTCGAGGACCAGTACGGCAGTTAGCGGTGAAGTGGCCGTACATATTGCAATGTACGCAGAATCTGCAGGCGATACCCACCAGATGATGATAGGTGCATGTCGGGCAAGCAGGGTGGGGGCCTGTGTATGCGCGCTTTGCAGGCGGTGCATAGATTGCTGGAGCTGATCGGTGCTGGGGCTGCTCCTGAGCTGGTACGGCTTGAAGTGGAGCAGCAGTGGTGGCAGCACAGTTCTTGTTGCTGGAGCTGCTGTTGTTGTTCTTCTTCTTGCGGCGTGAGGACTTTGACGACTGAGCGGCGGCGGTTTCGGTAGCTAGTGTGGCGGTGACTTGATGCAGGTTCTTCGAAGCTTTATCCCAAAAGCCAGCTTTTACTCGCTTGTCGTTGATTTCAGCGGCAAGCAAGTAGGTTTCTTCGATCGTTGTTGGATTTGCGGCATGCACAAAATCTGCAACACAGTCTGGTAGAGCTCGGATGTATTTCTTGATCGTCTTGTCGGTAGTCTTCACTTGATCGGGACATATGATGCTGAGCTGCTTAAAGCGAGCAGTCAGAGCTGTGTTATCTCCATCCTTCTGCTGGATATGCCAGAATTCGTCCTCTACCTTTTGGCGTTCATGGGGAGGGCATAATTCATCCATCATGATGGCCTTCAACTCTTCCCACGTCAGCTCATAAGCTGCGTCATTTCCGTGTTTGTTTCTCTCGGCCGTCCACCAGTCTAGTGCACGGGACTGGAAGACGCCGGTAGCGTTTAGAGTGTGGAGATTCTCAGGACATCCACTCTGGCGCAGAGTGACTTCGACAGAATCAAACCATTGAAACATAGCCGTTGGGCCATCTTCTCCAGTGAATTCCTTTGGACCACAAGCTTTGAACTGCTTGAAGCTGAAAGCAGTCTTGGGAGCAACTTTAGGAGCTTTGGTTCTGGAATCCTCAGATGATTCGCTAACATTCTCGTAAATTTCACTCACGATCTGAGGCACAACCTTTGCCACTTGTTTAGCGAGGATGGCAGCAAGGCGTTTGTCTCTCTATTCCTGACGAGAAAGTCGTGGGTGACGGGGTCCAGACGATGGTCCAGTTGACATTGTCTGCAACAGACATTGTCTTGGGTCTCAGACATAGTATAATCGAATCTCACCTCACACGTCTAATACTACTAAGCTTAGGAACACAGTCATGTAATCACGTATGCACATATTCACATAAGCACAGAAACACATAATCACGTAAGGCACAGAAGCACAAAAGAGCACATAAGACACAGAAACACTTAAGCACAAGAGGTAGTCAGAATACAGAAACCTATCAATTAAAGTTTGCGAGCGTTCGAAAATAGCGATCGCGAATAGCATCTCGAGTAGTATAGTATAGGCGTATAACATAGCATAAGGTCGTCCATAATTTAGCGATTTGTCAGCGGTTGTGCAGTGTGTTGTATGTTTAGCGAAAGCAACAAGGCGTTAGATCGAAACCAGTAGTACCTCAAAACGCTAACAAATAATCATCAACCACATAAAACACGTAAAATTCACATAAAACGTCAAAATTTCTGTCGAAATATCAGAGTCGGCAGTAGCGAGCTTAGAATTGAAACACATAAAAATCGAGAATAGATTGTCTACGGCTATATAAACATTGACTGACCAGAGTGATTCGACTATTCTCAAGGACTTGTTGTATATACTTTGACCTTCAAGTCTGTGCTTTTGGCTCGAATCTTGGGCTCGGCACGCATCCTTTTAGTCATATCGTGACTTCAAGTCGTTGGAGTCCGTCGAGACTTTGGTGAGAGTTTTGTAAAACCAAGTAAAGGTCGGAACCAGTCGCCAAGGTTCGGGTTTCACCCCTGACTTAATAATTTCGTTCCTGTTTTGATAAAATAAAAGAGAATTATGCGTCAAAGTATGGATTTCACTCCTGATTCAATGCAAATTCTCGTGTTTATAGATGAAAATGCGAGGGGAACAAGCAATTTTGGCCGAGAGTTTGCGGTTTTCACACCTAGTCTCGGCCCAATCGCTCGTCCATTCTTTGAAAACTAAAGTGCAGTGATAGTGCAACGTAGGCGAGAATAGCGAGAGATAGCAGTAAGCTCGTACATAATCCCTATCGGATATGCACAAGTCGGTCTGTTGGTTCCTAACTATAGACTAGGTCATTTCTAAGACATCGACCCGGACTAGGTCGTGTCTTGCCTAATTCCCTATAGTTATGGCTTTGATACCAATCTGTCACACCCCAACCGATGGCGGAAACATCGGGGCGTGACACTGAGCGAAACAGATTGTCCAGAAGTTTTCATAACAACTATAATTACCAATTAATTAAAGCAACATGTCCCATACCATGTCTTAAAAGATAACATAATTATTACAGACAAATCTAGTCAAATTGTTCTGTTCCGACAACTCAGATTTTTATTACAGACAATTTTTTATTGGTTTCTAGACCTGCCTAGCCTCGATTTCATCACACAGCAAGCTAAGCAATTAAGCATCCTAAGCACCTGTCACATACGTTAAAATAAAAGTCAATACACATAGTGTAAAGGTGAGCATACAAGTTTAATAATAGCATATAGAGTTCGAAATCGTTACGCATAACCAGCACGTACACAGTGTAAAATGAGGCATGTTAGTTATCGATATGAACCTATCAATACCAATGACTGCGAGTTGACTGCCCAAGGCAGTTCGTATTGCATGATCACCCCCGTGACCCATGTAATTAATTGTCCTTAACAACCCCTGAGTGAACAGGTTCTTAGTCCAAACAAATAGTACTACCGTTGCTAAGGCAGGTAGACAGCATTCCATGTGTAAACATAACAAACAAGCATTCATTAAGTCATGTATAACATGCGGTAATTGGTCTGCGATTAAAGTATTGCGTAGTGTGTTCAATGTGATTTAGTATAAGTAACGTATGTAACACCCAAAAGTGTGTATAGCAAAAAGGGATCGAGTATACTCACAACGGTTGATGGATTGAAGGGAGAGCTAAAGAGTAAGGTTAGCCTGGATAGATTGATAGCATAATGATGAGTGACGCGCAAAGCGAAACAAATGTCAGTGGGTCGAACAACAGTTCGATCGGATGGTAGTCCGATTGGACAGCCGGTCGTTTGAGTGACAGTCCGCTCGGATGGTCATCCGATCAGTTGACCTTTCGAGTGGATTGTTATTTCCCTTGGGAAGGATGTGTTTGTGTATGATGGTTTGACTTTTGAAGTTTTCGTTGTAGCATTTTGAAAGCTTAGAAGTACCTCTACCCTTCAGGTCGATCGATCGACCAACCGTTCGATCGGGCGACAATCCGATAGGTTGGGCACTTTAGCGAGAACAAGTTCACAACAGGTTATCACTCGATCGGACGGTTGTTCGATCGGGTGGCAACACAGGTGCTTTAAATATGTTGGAAATTTGTTTTAAGTATTTGAAGTTCAGAAACATCACATAGTCGGACGGTCGGTCGATCGGGTGGTAACCCGATTGGACGGCAATCCGTTCGGTGTTTCAAAACTCTTGAAGTTTGATTTGAAAGCTAAAAGTGGGACCAAGGTGCAAGTCGTTTGGGTGGCCGGTCAGTCGGGTGGCTGTTCGTTCGGACAGCAGTCCGATCGGACGACACTCCATCCTGGTCGACCTGTTTGTCTTCTTCCTTGGTCATTCTGGTAGTTTGTCGTTTTATCGAGATGATTTGATAACGTGTTAGACAACAGAAACCTCGTCACGATTTAGTAACCTGATCGGACATGAATCACCCAAATCCTGCCGGTTAACTGTTCGAGACGGTGTTCCATGTTTAACCCGAAATCGGTAATATCGTGGATAGAATCAAGATCTTGAACCAACACATCACCATGCAAGAGTAGAAGGTTAGAACAAGTTCCAATTCTACCGGTTTTTGAGGCATTGAGTGTAAAAGAGTTGAAAGAAAGTTAGAAACCATCTTTCAATCCTTTTTCACCTTGAATATGTTTCGATCTATGAAGATCTTTGTTTATTTGTTTGGAAATCGTTCGGATCCAAGTTGTTCTTGGTGGATTGAAGCCAAAACATGAAGTTCATAAAAACAACATGATGACATCATCCTAGAACGCCTCAAATCTAGTGATTTCACGGTTAAAAGTTAAGATTCGAAAGATAAAAAGGTGTAGGAGTGCGTGTAGATTAAGGAAGTACAAGATTTAGGATGAGATATTACCGGAATCGCGAGAAATCGAAGGAAAAGTGGGGAAGATGAGCTGGTCGGATGAGAGTTGCCAAAAGTGGAAAGTTTGATGTGGACAAGGGGTATTTATAGGGTTTCCCAAAAAGGAAAGGGGAGGAGAGGGACTGGTCGATCGGTTGGCAGCTCGATCGAACAACTGGTCGATCGAGCGGCAGCTCGATCGAACGACTGGTCGTTCGGCTGGTCACCTGGTCGATTGGCCACTTGATTCGAGTGTTCGGTGCGGCGAGTTTTCCCGTTTCGTTTGCGATTATGAGCTTTGCGATGCGATAGAATTTCCTAGTCAAATTACTTTTAATCCCAACTACTATGTCAACATTCAAGCATCCTCATTTCATATTCGTTTAGCGTTTGCGATTCGATTGCGATTGAGTTTCGATTGCGTTTCAATTGATCACCACAACATACATAAATAAACATGCACAAGTAACACATAAGGCACACACACACATATAACAATATCCAGATTGAATAATTTGAGTTGCGAGTGCGATAGCGATTAGCGATACCTCGATTAAACATGCGATAAATAGCGATTACTATGCGATTATTAATAGATACTCCACATAATACAACTAAAGCGATAATTAAATAGACTAAATTCAGGTCAAAGAAGTCAAAACAGGAATGAAGCAAGGAGTGACAGATCGTCATTAGAAATCTTGTCTTCCTTTGACTTCAATCTTGACGTTGACTTTGGCTTTTGAAAACACGGGGTGTTACAGCGTAGCCCCTTGCTACATCTTACACAGGCCGCGTAAAACCCAAAATCAGGCCCTATATAAGAAGGGCATCGGGCCTTCAGTCAATTCGTTCATTTCTCGACTTTCTCTCTCAAATTTCTTATAGTAGGCACTATACTCGGGTATAATACCCCCTAATTAACGAAGTTCTGCCCCAATGTAAGTATCATAACCCCGGTTACGTATTAGATACACTGCCCGATTGATCCAGGGTTCCGTAACAGCTTTCGTGGTTCTGCCCGACGTAGTCATTGGAATGTCGTCTCGGGGAGGGTATAACTAATGTAAATATAAAGGGTTATTATACTAACACGTGTGCATTCTGTAAATTATAGATAAACACCAGGAAACCTTAGAAGAAACCTAAGCCAGCAATGTGAGTAATCTCCCTTTTGTAAATTGTTTTTACAAAACCTTAAATATTTTACAATGTGACTAAGTAGTGATTGAGTCTTTGTAGTTCTTCAATTACTGCCGGTATGTTGGGGTTTTGTATACAAAATGTGGAACACATTACCATTGGACAAAGAGTTAGCCAATGTGTAATATGACCCACCAGTCAGGATTGACAATACTGAATGAGTAATTGTGTAGAAATAAACAATGTGATCGCTCTCAATACTGTTAAAGGATAAAACTCTTCTTGATTAAAATGGGATTCACTCACCAGTATTTCCCACTGACAAAATGTTTTAAACATGTTTCAGGTAACAAAATGTGAAAGCCAACTAGAAGCCAGCTGGACAGCACTGAAGGCTTGGAAAAGTGGCTATAAAAGTTACCAAAATAAAAGAAGATGTTTTATTCAATAAAATAGGGATTTTCCATATTAAAATGTTTGTAATGAAAAACTTGGGTTTTATCCCAATATGTTTAATATTATAAAAGTGTGGTATTTACTCTGATAAACATTTCCTAACTACAGTCCTGATGAAATTTCCGCTGCCAAATTGATAAACAAAATGATACCACCAAAACTGGTCTCGCGGCCACCCGTTCCCGGGACAGATAGGGGGCAGGGGTTGTGACATCTTACCACACGCTATGTGAAGTTCGTATTTTTGTAGGCTCGTGTTTAAGTTGTGAAATCTATTTGGTTAATCTATGTTGAATCTATTTAATCTATGTCGAATCTATTTGGGTTAATCTACGTTGTGAAAAGTGGTGGAATCTAATGTTGCGATTAATGAATCGTGACACCGATGACGAGGGGAAAGTGGCATGATTGAAGCATGGTGGATACGCCGCTGGTACTTCCTATATATAAGTGCTTCCGTCATGCTACCGAACTTTCTTAGCACGTGCCATGCGGGATTTCGTTGTTTGTGGGTTGTTAACATGAATCTATGAGGATCTATTAAATCTATTGGAAACTATTGAATCTATTGGAGTCTATGAATCTATTGAAACCTGTGGAATCTGTTGGAATCTATGTGAAGCCATTGGAGTAGTCTATGTGAATCTATGATGATGAGAGTGTTTTACGACACGTAACATGACACCGAGAACGAGGCGAAAGAGATATGCCCGAAGCATGGTGGATACGCCGCTGGTACTTCCTATATATAAGCGTTTTTTACATGTTGTCAAACTTCGTACAACGTGCCATGCGAAGGTCGTGAGTTGTGGTGTTAAAACTTATGTGAACAATGTGAATCTTGTTGAATCTCGAGTCTTTATTCTATCGTGTGTGAATCTATGCTGTGAGACTTTGTGAACCCAGAATTATACGATCCTCTTGTTGGATCAATAGGATGTCTTCTCGAAAGCTCCCCGACACTCTCAAGAGATCCAGGGAAAAGTCTCAGAAAAAGATGATGTCCTTCATGGCCGACCAGATCGCTCGAGTCGTGCCAAAGATCGTCTTTGAGATCCAAGGATCGAACACTCTGCCCTCTTCTATTGACTCTAAGACGGAGAAAGAAAAGTCTACCAAGTTCACCTATAAGCATTTTGTCTCTTGCAACCCTAAGTCTTTCACGGGCAGTGATGGGGTGACTGCTATGCTCGAGTGGTTTGACAGCAACGAGGTTACCTTCATTAACAGCGAGTGTCCTGAACATCTAAAAACTAGGAGTGCAACGGGAATGTTTCAAGGCAGAGCGTTAGAATGGTGGACAAATGAGAGAAACATCCGATCGAATGAAGAAGCCTATGCTCTTCCATGGGCTGAGGTGCGAGAATTGATGATGCTTGAATTCTGCCCTCCCCATGAACAACTGAAACTTTAAGAAGAGTTCTGGCACTTGAAGCAGATTGGTGATGATAATCTGGCCTATACTACCCGCTTCAAGCAGCTCAGTTTGATTGTTCCTCACTTGGTTTCTACCCCTAAACGCATGATAACCAAGTACCTCAATGGTCTACCTCCTGCTATGCGTGATTC
>JARYGA010004832.1:0-42825 GCA_030545235.1 Helianthus tuberosus | reverse complement strand
TATTTTCCCACTGATTTCAAAACACTTAAGTTTGTTTTAATCAAATGGTTTGTCCAGAAAATAAGTTTTGTTGATTGATTTTACCATTAGTAGGTTAGGGGTTTGATTCATCATATTGTCTACCAACCACTTGTAGTAAAATACAAGTACAACTTAATGTCCTTGATTTACCACTTGTAAGAATAGTTCAATCAAGTTCAAACTAATGACCTTGATTTTACCACTTGTAGATAAAAACCTTTTTCAATCAAATTTTCAAGTTTCAACCACATGGCTTACCAACCAATACCACTTGTAAGTTACCATATGTAGGTTGAATTCTCAAGATGCCGATTCCTACTCCTCACTTACCAACCTGGGAGTTCCGGCAAGTCATACTAGTGACCAATTTTCATTTTTCCAAACAACATAAGAAAGATGCCGATTCATGCTCCGCGATTACCAACTTGGGAGCTCCAGCAAGTCCAGAGACTTACTGTTCGTAATATGTACCATCCCAGTCACAAACCAGGGATGGTTCAACTTTATCTTTCTTCGTCTTTTTCTCGTAAAACTCCTTCACTCCTTTGACCTTCCTGTCAACCATTTTTTCAAAAATGTTATGGACTTTGGAGTTAAAGGCTCTTTCAATATCAAATTCTTTCTTTTCAGAGAAGAATTGATTTGAAATCTCAACTTTTCCAACTCTCTTTTTAAAATTTTCAGCCCGAAGTGGTGGAAAATTCACATCATCCACAGTCGGTACTGATTTTTCACATTTAACCTCAACCTGTGGCTCTTCTGACTTTGTGGAATCAGATTCATCGCCAGAAGATAGCTCCTCTGATTTTGATGAATCATAATCATTGCTAGAACTATCAACCGATTTCTTAACAACCCATTTTTGGTTGTCAAGTTTTGCCCTTTTCTTGTAAAATCTATTTGAACATTCACCAATCTCAAAAATTGAATTTTTGAAAAGTTTAGTTCTGTCAATTGGTGGTTCAAACACAACTTCTTTATCTTTCAGTTTACGAGAAACTCCCTGTTTTGATTTAATTTCCTTTGAACAGTTCTTGGCAATATGACCAACATTGTTGCATTGGTAACAGATTCTCGTTTCTTTCATCTCATCTCATCAACAAACTTCATTTCTTCTTGCTTCTTCGCAAGGAACTCTTTGTTAGATTGCTTCCAGAATGGGCTCTTTTGTTCCTCCTCAGCAGAAGTACCTGCAACAAATATCATTTTTGATTTAAAATCTCGAACATATTTTTCATTTTTATGATTTTCTGTTGGAATAAAACCCAATCCTTTCTTTTTGAAATTACCGTTATGGTTAGGTTTCTTTTGAAAACCAGAACCAGAACTATAACCCTTTTTCTTATTTTCTCTTTGTTGAACTCTTGAGGTGTACTTTTTAGGTTTATCATTAAGATTTATATTTTTTATTTCAGAAATATTAATTTCTGTTAGTTTGAAAACCTCTTTAATCATGTCAGGTTTAACACCTCTTATTTGAAATTCCTCATCAAAATATAATTTGTCAGAATCATTCAAAGTATATGCAACTTTAAACGTTTCGTCATTCAAGTTAGACTTTGATAACATGAATTCTTTATTATAAACCCTTTTGCCCTGTTTGTCGGATTGACTTGGAATGCTGGACTCAGACTTTGACTCTGACATAGACTCCGACTTTGACTCCTCGGATTCATCTTTATCCAACACCTGATCGACCACTTTCTTTATTAACTCAGACTCATGATCAGTGTCAGATGATGTAAACGTGACATCAATATTATCCGACAAGTTAACTGAAGACTCCGACTCCCACTGTAAATTTGTTGCCTTTACGACTCTTTCTGAATTTGGATTTCTCGGAGAATATCCATTTTCAAGTGGGGGTGGACACTTGTTGTAACTGAAATCTTGTTTCTTACCAGATGTCTTTTCTTTGATATCCTTCTTCTTTTCTTTCTTCTTGTCAGAAGTCTTTTCTTCAGAATCCTTTTGTTCTTTAGTTACCTCATCATTCTCAAATGCCTTCATGCCTTCAACAGTTGGATAAATCATGTCAGTGACATAAGAAGTACATGAGTAACTTTTTAACAAACGGTTTATTCTTTCAGTTTCAATTCTTTGGATTTCCAATTTTTGCTCAAGCACAACACACTTTTCAATGTAACTGTTCACACTTTTCTGCTTTATCATGAAAGCTCCCTGAAGTGTCTTCATTGCTGTTGCTTGTTCTTCACTTGATTGGTTGTACTGATTCATGGCTTTATTCAGAACATTGTAAGACTCTTTCAGCTGATTAATGTTGTTAATCAGTTCACTGTTTTTCTTTTTTATAACCTCACAATTTTCACAAATCACCGGAACATTTTTAGCATTAGCTTCTGCATCAACTTTGAACTTTGGAATATCTTTCACCTTTTTCTTTATCACTGGAACAGCCTCATCATCACTACTGACCGGTGTTTTGATTTTTTTTTCTTTTTCTTTTTAGCTTTATCGTCATCACTATCACTTTCAGCCATCATTTTCAAATGATCTGCCATTTTCCTTGCCCAATACTCACGATCATCATCACTATCATCTTCAATTCGAGCAACATAAGCTTTGTTATTTGAATCTTTATTTGGATCATAATCATCCCAATTGAAATTTTCCCAGCTAAAACCTTCAGGCAGTTTTTCATCATCTTGGTTTATCAGGCATGCTTTGTTGTCAGCTGAGATATATTTGTCCCAATTGAAACCTTTCATTTGCTTTTGATCATCCTGATTAACCATACAAGCTCTCTTTGAAGAATCTTCAATCACTTTTCTTCCATGAGCCACTTGTGGTTCTTGTTGTTGTTGAGCAACTTGATGATAGATCGCCTTCCGATAGTAATCATTGTTGTTGTTGAACGGATTTTGAGCTCCCCTTGCTTCGCGGTTTTTGCACTCTCTCTTGAAGTGTCCTTTTTCCCTGCAACGAAAACAAGTGACTTTAGATTTATCAAAACCTAAAGTATAAATATTAGCTTCGCGTAAATCATCTCTTCCTGTAATCTGCTTAAATTTTTCAGCTCGTCTCAACACACTTGGTAAACACCACTTTATGTCCATCAGTTCCATCTCTTCAGCATCAATCTGATCGTAATCCTCTTTTGTAAGCATTGGATTCCCGATCCGACCTACAACAAAACTACCATATGATTCCAATACAGTTCCCAACAAAGACATATGACTTTTGGCAATTTCTGCTGAATAATCATCATCATTCTCCAGATTCAGTAGAATATTGCATTGTAACTTCTTGCCATTCTTTGTTGATGAAATGTTCGGATCAAATGATGGATATGATGAAAAACTTGTGTTGCTGTTTGATCCTTTAGAAGAACTTTCAGATGAATTCTTTGCATTGAATGTTGTCTGAATCTTCGGTGATAGGTTTGTGGATTTATCACTAACACCACCTTTGTAATAAAGCCCGATGTCTTGTTCACCGTCAAAATCTTTCATTCTTATAACCTTTCTCTGTTCCATCTCCTGAGCCTCAATCTTTTCAATGAATTTGCTCAATGTCAGACTACTAAAACCTTTCTTGTTCCTTAACATCATGAGATAAGTACCCCAAGTCTCATATGGCAAAGCATCAGCTAGCTTCTCAATCAACTCCTCATTATCTTTTTCAATGCTCAATATCTTCATGTTTGCTAGCAGATTGCAATATCTTTCTATTATTTGCTTTGTGTTCTCATTCTTCAACCCACGAAACAGATCAAACTCTTTCTTCAAAAGTGATTTCTTGTTCTTAACCATCTCTTGACTTCCATGAAACTTCGATCTTAATGCCTTCCAGATTGAATAAGAAGTTCCATTATGTTGCAATAGAACCAAGATATCTTCCTTCACAGCTTGTTGTAAAAGACTTAGCATCATTTTCTCATCTTTGTATTTCTTTCTAGCATCGGCACTTAGATCTTTAATTGCTATAACCTCTTCATCATCATTTGTCGGTCTAATGTATTTTGTCTCGACACATTCCCAAGCATCTAAGTAGTTCGCTTGTACCCAATTCTCAAAACGTCCTTCCCAGCCCTTATACTCTTCGATGTTCATGAGTTTAGGTGGTTTTTACATAGTTCCCATTTCATTTTCCAGCATTGTATTCTGTGCAAGAGTAATTGGGGTAACCGGGGTAGCGAATGCGTTGTAAAATTCCTCTTCCATGATTTGGTATCGAAGAATTCACAAACAGCCTCTTTCAAACGAACTGAGTTCAAAACCTAAACGACATCTTGTCAAACGATCTGACCTCTCAAACAAACTAGAACCCCTCAAACAAACTGAGATCTTTACACGAACTGAGGTTCAGACGAACTGGACTCTTATGCGAACTGGATTTTGAAGCGAAGTGAACTGATAATACCACACGAACTGACCTTTTTTCATACGAACTGGTCACTCCGTGTGACCTGGTTAACAAATTCAAATGAACTAGCTTGCTTTTCCAAACGATCTGGCTCAATACAAACGAACTGACAAACAAACTACATACGAACCGGGGTATCCTTCGACAAATTGATCAAGTTTTCGATTGAATTAGGGTCTGATATGTTCAAGGATTGTTCTACAAAGAATTCCGATCACAATGATGTATAAAACGTTCAAAATCGTCCATTGAATTGTCGTATATCTGAGTTCAAAGTTCCGGTTCGTGTGAAATGGTGTAGATACAAATGATCTGGTCGGTTTTTAACCAAATTTAACAAATTTTACTCTGTTTTAAGATATGAAACTTTTACTGATTGTTTAAAACATAGTTTCGCACAATATACTTGAAAATCAATTCATTTTATCCAAAAAAAATCTAGGTTAATTTTGAAAAACGTGACAGAATGGAGTAGAAATCAGAATTTATCGGCGAATATCGGCTGAAATATCAAGAGCTCTTCCTCCTGAGCTCTGATACCACTTGTAGGATCGATTGAACGACCAAACGAGTCATTCAGAAGAGATCTCGTCCAATACGAGAGGCGGAATCAAACGTATCGGTGTTATTTCAGCTGTATACACACTAGAATCACTTAATCTATTTATTTTATTGATTTGATGACGATTACAGATCTGGAGACACTTCGGCAGAGCTTCGCTACCGGAATCTGAAATTTACAAATGAAAACAACAAGTTCACTATTTATACTAAATCCAGTTCGTTTGAAGAAGCATCTCCAGTTCGTACGAACTGGTCCAGTTCGTTTGAACTGGCTTGTTCACCTCTGTATCCTATTAATCTCGAACTGTGTGACTTGTTTCATCTATTCTATTACACGACTCGATACAAGACGAAGTCGACAGACGTATGCACTAACAGTGTTATGATGAACTATTGTTAGATGAATTGAAAGAAATGTGGTGTTGATATGTTTGATGTTTATGTGTTAATGATACTTGTTGATTAGTAAGAAGATTTGATGAAATATGAATGAACTTGGAAGATTATGCATAAACTAGTTGTACATGGTGCCTAGGAAGTAGTACGCACACCACGTGTTTGATAAAATGTCCAAATGACAATAATATGTGAAGGTTATGTTATGATGACGTTGAGTATGCTATATGCTTGTTTGAATCGACTAATGAAATACATATGTGAGATATGAACTTGATATGATCGTTCATATGAATAATCATGTATGCTAATAAGGATGTAAATGTAATGACATGAAAGTATAGGAATCATGTCAAGATGGATGGGAGCGTGGAAGGCTAACGGGACAAGAAGACTCAAGTAAGCGAATGCAAATACGGACGCGTAAGGTAAGTGAATCCCGGACTTACACTTTAGATGTAAAATGTATTGTAGTATGATGATTATTGTGAATCATGTGAGAAAGTATGAAACAATGGAAGTAATAAGGTAAGTTTACGGTAAATGAGTCGAAAGTGGTTAAGGAAATAGTTTCTTTTAAGTATAGGTAAGAAAGAAGCTTACATGATGGTATTATGCATAAAGATGAAATACGTAGTTATACGCGTAGGTATGGGTTAGATTGTAAGTAAGTAATTGGGACCCATAGGAGAGTATGACTATAAACACGTAAGTATGGAGAATTATGTGTATATGATTTACATGTATAGACGTGTGTGTTTAGTACTTGTAAGTAATATTGTGTAGAATGTAAATTGTAAGTACATGTACAAATAGAAAGGGTATGTATGCATGAAATGGAATTTAGTTATATGCACAAATGAATGAGACTTGTTATGCGTATACATGGATATGTTCGTATGAATGAAATCTAATGATGCTAAACGTTTTCCTATTGAGAATGAAATGGGAATGCAGGTATACCAGTGATGGAAGTTGAAGGTAGACACCGAAATCCAATGCAGGTGGTTTGAATGGATGGATGAATGGACTATCATAAGCGAAAGCATGATATGTTGACGCCTAATTATGCATGTTTAAATTTTATGTATGATGACATCGATTGTTAATGATGTGATTGTACGTGGTGTCTGCAGGTTGTACAGAACTGTGGATTCTCATTAAGGAGTGTAAGAGGTTGAAGATCGAGTCAAGACATGGATTGTACGTGTGGGTGCGTGGTCACGTAAATTAATATAAGTATGTCAGATTTTATAAATTTATTGAAAGCATTAATATATTTAATGTATTTCTAAGTACGTTAGAATGAATATAATAAAAGAAAATTTTTAAGTTCGCATTTCCGCTGCGACTTTTGGTTAAAACGTGTTAGGGCGTTACAATAAAAGGGGTTTGCATGTAAACTGAAGTTTTGGTCAAAAACATTCTTTAAAAATATTTAATTTATGATATTATATCAGTAGGATATCATACATATGTGTGGTTTATGTTTTATGGCCAAACTATGCACCGTAGGGGCATTTTGGTCATTTCACACATAGTTTTTGGGATTTAATTGGGATTCTGAGTTCATGACTTATACCTACTATAAAATATTTAAAATAGTTTATAAAATCAGTAGGTAACAAGTCTTGGGTGCTAAATATGGTTTAAAACCATACTATGCACTTAATTAGCGTAAAAGTCGATAAATGACGATAATTTTGAAGTTCAAGTAATTCTGAGGTTATGACTAGCTTTGAACAGTCAAAATACTTTATTTTTCACAACATCTCAGTAGCAAAAAGGTTTTGCATGTTTATTATGTTTAAAACCTATTTTATTTGCAAAAAGGGCATTATCATCATTTATAAGCTTTGTACAAGAACTTGAAGTTAAGGTTAGTATATAATCTGACTTAACATCCCAATAAATCCTAAATATGATATCACAACATTAGGTAAAGTGTTTTATGTCAAAATTATGTTTAAAACTTGATTTGCATGCAAAGGGGCGTTTTAGTCCTTATGAAAGCATATTTTTCGATTAATTATATAACTTCAGTTCATGACCAGATTGTAAATGTCAAAATATGTCAAATATGTTTACTAATCGGAATGTAATTCATTTGCATCATTGTTTATGTTTAAAACCTTATTTTTGAACACAAGTGCATAATAGTCAACATTAAGCATAATAATGGAAACAAGTAAATAAACTCAAATTACTAGGTGACCATGTAATATAACCTTAGAGGGTTATACTACAACATAATATGGTCACAAAGGAACCTTAATGCATAAAGAAATTAAGCAAATTCGGGTCAGAACTGAAAGTCAAAGCAAAAGTCAAGCTTTTGCGACTTTCTGTTGCGAACCGAGCTTAAACTCAGAATTGTCGGGTTGAACATGTTTATACATGTTCTATTAATGTTTACCAAGTTATTAGAGTGATAAAACATATTTTATAACTTCCACATTATCAGATTTGAATTATTTAAAAAACTGACCCGTTTGACTTTTTTATTTTAATAACTTTGACCCGACAATTAACTAAGTAAACGTGGTAATTAGGAGGTGCCCTTTTGAGGGGACAATACCTACCTAATTACGATCACGTAGACATATTCGCCTCGAACAATGGCTGGACAATTTAGGTCTAAACCGAAAGTCAAAGCCTTTTTGCGGAAACTTTGACTTTCGGCTTTTAAAAGCATAAAAACCGAAAAACAGAGGCTAGGGACACTTACAACAGGTCCTAGCTCGAAATATTTAACTTAGGGGAGTCTCCTATGATCAGGAATCTCCAAGAAAGGAAGACAAGAGAGAAATTTGAGATGAGCAAAGGAAAATGGCAACCAAGGCTCCTATTTACACTAATTCTTGGATTCTCAAGATGAAGGGGCTGTTTGGTAGCCTCTTAATGATTCTATTATGAGGCTATATCTTAATGGGTCAGAGTTAAGGGTGTTTGGTTTGCTTAGTGAACACATCTGAATGATTCAGTGGGCCTCTGACCGATTCAGATTTGAAGATATCGCTGAATGAGAAGTTGACCTAAATACCCACCCACGTCACACGTTCCGCTCATCTGCTCCTCTTCTCCTCTTCTGGCGATCACGCAAACCACCACCATCCAAGCACATCAAGACTTCGATGATTCCAAGCAAATCTTCGCTCACAACCAAAGAAGATCTTTGTTCGATCTCTGTACGATCATTGTGTGTGTGATTTGAAAGCTAGGTTTTGTTTATAAAGTATTGATTCGTCAAGATATATGTTCGATTTGTATAAAGTATTGATTTGTTAGAAATATAGGGTTTTTAATAAAGAACTAATTTGTTAACTTTGATTGATAGAAACAGGTGAATAGTATGGAACTCATAGATGAAGTTCGTTGTTCAGTTAAAAACCATCAACACCAAACTTTGAGGTTTGAACACCCCTAACTATGGTGCATAACTTGCCTTTTGAATGATGTCTACACCTAATCGTTCATCTGCGTCCTCGATCGTTTCTTTAATGTCTGCACCAGGAACTGTACCTTCTTCAATAGCAGCGAAAGTTGAATTTTTAGCATCTTCAATACGTAGCTTTCGGTCTTCTAATTCGGTTTCCACAGCAGCACCGAATTTAATAACAGCAATTCCACCTGATAGCTTTGCGATTCTTTCAGCTAGTGGTAAATGTTCTAGTAGAATCGGTATTTGTCGTCCGGTTTAGGCCTCAAAAGTAGAGCAAAAACTTACAAATATTTACAGAGTGTTAATTTGAACTTTGAACAATTATGGTTCATGTCAAAAGATGCATGACAGGTGTTGAAGATATTGTCTAGATTCATTTGGGTGTACCTGAAGTGTTCCTAAAGTAAACAAGATGATTCCAATGTTCTGGTGAGCATTATGTTTGATTCCAGTGGACTCATTGTGTTTGTGTAATTTGGATTTATTTTTTTGTGTTGAGTATTTTCCTTTTATAATTATTCATCATTCTGTTCAGTCATTCGAGAGAATTAGCCAAACAGATAGATTTCATTCAACATAAAATAGTCCAGAGGGGTAAAGTAGTCATTGTGCATAGTCATTCAGAGGTCCAACCAAACAGCACTTATTGGCTCAGCACTTACTGGTTCAGAGTCTCTTACCCATTCAGACCTCTTACTGGTTCAGCACTTATCCATTCAGAGGTTGCCAAACAGCCCCGAAGACAGGTGTTAGAGGCCTTCCCTGATCATCACAAGTGTCCAAGAGGTTTTTAAATACCATTTGCATGCTCCTGGTTTCGAATTCAGGCTACATGGTAGTTTGATTGGGGCTCAACGCTGCAATACATGCAGTTGTCCATTATTTTCAGAACTGGGCACTCTCTCGCGGGGCGCGAGAGAGATAGCCACCTGCTTCTCGGGCCGTGACTTGCCATCAATCCGATACAACAAGTTTCCCTTTTGACAATTTCAGTCCCTGGTCCTTTATAACTTCATATATGTTTTATTTTAGACACCTTTGGCCCCTATAGTTAGTTTTTGATGATCTTGGAAGTTATAACAAACACCGTTAGGCTCCTGTTTGGTTAAAAGATCACCCGAAGGTACTAGTTTCTATAATTGGCGCTTTTAACCCTTATTCTTGAATTCTTGCACATTTTATCATATAACGGTATCAAACCCTTCATGGCCAATATCAAGCATTCCCGAGAGTATGATTGAACATTATGAAGCCCCGGGTTCGTTAAAAGGTCAGTCAGAGGTAAGAATTAACATGTTGACACTTTTAACCCTTTTGTCTTTGTAAACTTTCAATTGTTTTCACAAACGGCTTCTCATGCCCAACAATTTACTCGTTTGAGAATACGAATATCGTATAAGGTCATTCAGAGGCATAGTTTAAGCATGTTGACACTTTTAGTCCCTCCGCATTCATCTTTTCACAGTTTGGCAACTTTAATCCTTCATAGTCAACTTTTATACAATTAGGGTTTTGGACACGTGTCTTCACATCATTGGACACGATTTTAGGAGGTGTTACAAGGATACTTTGGGGAGTATGACTGAATCTTCAGTCAACTACCCTTATATACCACCACATACAAAATTTACATCCAGGTCCTCACACAATACTCCAAAATGATCGCAGTCCCTGGAAACTTTCACATAAGCCCCTCAGATGTTGCACATAGGTCCTTATCGTATGATACCTGTATAGTCTGGTCAAACAGAATAAGTAACAACAATATAACACATTACCAACATTACATGAACCCTTTAAACGTGGCAAGGACATAATGAATGATAAACCACATTAAGTGGTAGCTTTTTAACATTCCCCCTTCATTCATTTGTCCTAAACAGATTAACCAGTCCCACCTTTTCACAAATGAACTCATGCTGACTTACACTAAGACCTTTGGTAAACACATCAACCAGTTCCCTTTCAGATTCAACTTTCTCTGTGCTTATAAAACCAATTGAAACTTTTTCTCTCAAAAAATATAAGTCAATTTCGAAATGCTTTGTTCTTTCGTGAAAAACTAAGTTACCAGTTATAGAAATAGCTGCATTGCTATCACAAAATAGTTTTATTGGCAAAGTCCAATCAACTTTTAACTCCTTTAATACATTAACAATCCAAAAAAGTTCACAGGTAGCTGAACACATAGCCCTGTATTCAGCTTCTACTGTTGATTTTGAAACAGTACTCTGTTTCTTGCTTTTCCATGAAATTAGATTTTCTCCCAAAAGTACACAAAACCCAGTGACTGATTTTCTAGTCATCAGACACTTAGCCCAATCTGATCAACGAAACATGTTAACTCAGAATTATCACTCCTTTTAAACATAAGACCTTTACCAGGGCTAGACTTTAGATACCTTAGCAAACTCAGTGCAATTTTGAGATGAGTCTCTAATTGTAACGCCTGCATCCCTGAACTTTTAGCTATTGTCGGTTTTAGCCCTTATACTATGTGATTCTTGACACTTACGAGACTTGTGAATCTTTATGTTATGAAACTTGATTTTTGATACTTAATACTATGAGGCTTGATTCTTGATACTTAATACTATGAGACTTGATACTTGATTCTTGAGGCTTGATTCTTGATACTTGGTGCCTGACTCTTGAGACTCGTGAAACTTAAGACTTGGTTGAACGAGAGACTGGAGACTTGACACTTGTGTAAACTTGGAAACTTGGAAACTTTTGTGTTAATGATATAATCTAGTTATGTGATACTATTACACAATAATACGCAACGCGACGCTTAATCTAACTCGCAAAACAGACCAAAGATGGAAAAATGGCAAAAAGGATTGGACTGTCCGAATGGCAATCCGATCGGATGGCCATTCGATCGAACAACCATCTGATCCGTTGCCACACTGCCTTAGCTCTCCTCTGTCACTATAAATAGGCCGGTCACATCATTCCTCACTGATGTGACAGAGCCCTCCGACCCAGACTCACGTACTCTCGTTCTTGTGCACTTTTCTTCAATTCTAGGTCGTTCTTGTACGGATGACCATCCATCCGGATGGCCATCCGATCAGGTGGCTGATCCGACACTTGCACAATTCTCGTTATTATGTCCGACGCTTATCTATTGTACTCTAATCAGGCTAATCCTAAGAGCTCCCTTTGATCCAATAACAGTTTTACTGTTAAGCAATCACTATGAGTATACTCGATCCCTTTTCATTTTAAACTTTTGGGATGCAACATGTATTCTATGAAAATTGAAACTAGAAACTTTTGAATCTAAACTCTATCCTTTGTGAATATGAAACTTGATACTTGTGATTCTTGATTCTTGATTCTTTATGCTATGTGAACGTTTAATCCTTGTGTGTAGTTCCTCCTTAACAATAGTAGCGCTATAGGAAGATGCACCTAGCCATTATTCTCGGGGGTATTGTTAGGAGGATTCTATATGCTTTCCTTGATTCTTGGGAAAGTGGTTAAAGCATCAGGACACTTGGGCTATCACTTGGACTGCGAACACTAGCATGGCTGAAACTATATTGATCATTTACATGATGGATATGACTCTTTTAATCTATTACGCTATATACTCAAACTTGTATACTCGCCAGTATGTTTTTTTTGTACTGACTTTATTTTAATACATGTTGCAGGCTGATAGGGTGCTATGGTCAAGGAACTTGCTAGGATGCTGCTTAGAAACACATCTAGTAAAATTAGAAACTTTTGAACAATGTGGGTTGGAATGTATTTTGATACTTTGTGATATGGTTGGTGTTTGACTTTAGACATTGTTATCATGAAACTTGATTAATCTATATCGAAATTATTAGTGTTATGGAAACTCATGAGCAATCTGAACGCTTAGTGCCGCACCACGATGTTTCCGCCATCGGTTGGGGTGTGACACTAATGGACAATGCATAAATTCACTCAATCAATTTTTGATAGCTAGTAACATCTTTTAGAATTTCTTTACATTTATCAATTTTCCTATCAATCTTCGATCGATCTTTGATCTGGTTATCATCAGCTCCGTGTTCTCGAAGATGATGTACCCAAAACCGCATTTCGCACTCGTTATGGACATTACGAGTTCGTGGTCATGCCTTTTGGATTGACCAACGCACCCGCCGTGTTCATGGATCTTATGAATCGTGTTTGTAAACCCTACTTGGATCGTTTTGTGATAGTCTTTATTGATGATATTCTCATTTATTCTAAAACTAAGGCTGATCATGCTCGCCATTTACGCTTGATGCTTGAGTTGCTACGTGGTGAGCACTTGTATGTTAAATTTTCTAAGTGTGAGTTTTGGATTGATGAAATGCAATTTCTTGGTCACGTCGTTAGTAAGCAAGGTATTCATGTTGACCCTTCTAAGATCGAAGCTGTGAAGAATTGGAGTACGCCTAAATCTGCATCTGAGATTCGTTCCTTCCTAGGATTGGCGGGTTATTACCGTCGATTCATCTCGGACTTCTTTAAGATCGTTGTTCCTCTCACTTCGTTGACTCAGAAAGAGAGGCCTTTTGCTTGGGGTCCCGAGCAAGAGGAATCTTTTCAGACCCTTAAGACTCTTCTGTGTAATGCTCCTGTGCTTACCCTCCCTGATGGGAATGACGACTTCGTGGTGTATTGTGATGCCTCGAACCGTGGCTTGGGTTGTGTGCTCATGCAACGGGACAAGGTTATCGCTTATGACTCTCGTCAACTCAAGATACATGAGAAGAATTATACTACTCATGACCTGGAGCTTGGCGTAGTTGTGTTTGCGTTGAAGATATGGCGACATTATCTATATGGAACTAAGTGTGTTGTTTTCACTGACCATGAGAGCCTTCAACATATCTTTAACCAAAAGGAGCTGAACATGCAACCGAGACGTTGGGTGGAATTGCTTAACGACTACGACTGCGAGATTCGCTATCATCCTTGCAAAGCGAATGTCGTGGCCGATGCTCTCAGTCATAAGACTCATGTTAATACTATCCGTTGTTATCATATCTCAAGTGATCTTCATATTTGCATTCGTGAAGCTCAGTACTCGTCAGCTAATGAAGGTAGTCTATTTATTAGTACGAGGTGCTACTGTGGATCAACTCAAAACTAAGTCTGGTGGACTTCAATACTATCTCAATCGCATCTAGGTGCCAGATCACGATAACCTCCGTGAGCTCATTATGAATGAGGCTCACAAATCCCGTTACTCTATTCATCCAGGTGCTGATAAGATGTACCATGATTTGCGTATGACTTATTGGTGGCCTGGTATGAAGAAGGACATTGCTGCTTACGTCTCGAAATGCCTTTTACCTGCACGAAGGTTAAGGCTGAACATCAACGTCCTTCTGGACTCTTAGAACAACCCGAGATCCCTGTTTGGAAATGGGATAACATCGCTATGGATTTTATAACTAAACTACCCCGTACACCCACTGGTCATGATAGTATCTGGGTGATCGTTGACCGCTTGACTAAATCAGCCCACTTTCTTCCTATTCGCGAAGATTATAAAGTGGAGAAATTTGCTCGAATCTATACCGATGAGATTATATGCCGTCATGGCATACCTCTTGACATTATCTCAGACCGCGATGGTCGTTTTACTTCACATCTTTGCCAAACCTTTCAATCCGCTATGGGTTCTCATTTGTGTCCTAGCACGGCCTTTCATACTCAAACGGATGGACAGACCGAGCGCACTATTCAAACCCTAGAGGACATGCTCCGTTCTTGTGTCATCGACTTTGGTGGTAATTGGGATGTACATTTACCATTGATTGATTTTTTGTACAACAACAACTATCACAAGTGACGATCTCCTCTCAGCTGGCATGAGATTGGTGACAAGCAACTTACTGGCCCTAAAATCATTCAAGATACAACGGATAAGATTCTTCAGATCCGTGACAACTTGATCAAGGCTAGGAGCAGACAAAAGAGCTATGCTGATAAAAGGCGCAAGCCTCTGGAATTTGATGTTGGTGATCGGGTTCTTCTCAAGGTATCTCCCTGGAAGGGGGTAGTTCGTTTTGGTAAGAAGGGAAAGTTCGCACCTTGCTATGTGGGTCCTTTCACGATAATCGAAAGGATTGGCAAGGTGGCGTATCGACTCGATCTGCCATCAGAACTAAACAATGTGCATCCAGTGTTCCACGTATCTAATATTCGGAAATGCCTAGCCGACGAGGAACTGGAGGTTCCCCTCAAAGACTTGCAAATAAATGAAGCTTTACACTTCATGGAGAAACCAGTCGAAATCATGGATCGAGGCGTCAAGCGATTAAGGCGCAACAAAATTTCCATCATCAAGGTTCGATGGGAAGGAAAGTGTAGCGCTGAATTCACTTGGGAGCTCGAAAGTGAAATGAAGACCAAGTTCCCGCAGCTCTTCGAGCAGTCTTCCTCTTAGATTTCGGGGACGAAATCTCCTAAAGGAGGGGAGACTGTAACGCCTGCGTCCCTGAACTTTTAGCTATTGTCAGTTTTAGCCCTTATACTATGTGATTCTTGACACTTACGAGACTTGTGAATCTTTATGCTATGAAACTTGATTTTTGATACTTAATACTATGAGGCTTGATTCTTGATACTTAATACTATGAGACTTGATACTTGATTCTTGAGGCTTGATTCTTGATACTTGGTGCCTGACTCATGAGACTCGTGAAACTTGAGACTTGGTTGAAACAAGACTGGAGACTTGACACTTGTGTAAACTTGGAAACTTGGAAACTTTTGTGTTAATGATATAATCTAGTTATGTGATACTATTACACAATAATACGCAACGCGGCGCTTAATCTAGCTCGCAAAACGGACCAAAGACGGAAAAATGGCAAAAAAGGATTGGACTGTCCGAATGGCGATCCGATCGGATGGCCATTCGATCGAACAGGCATCCGATCAATTGCCACACCGCCTTAGCTCTCCTCTGTCACTATAAATAGGCTGGTCACATCATTCCTCACTGATGTGACAGAGCCCTCCGACCCAGACGCACGTACTCTCATTCTTGTGCACTTTTCTTCTATTCTAGGCCGATTCTTGTAAGTTTTCTCTTATATTCTTGTTCAAATTCAATCTATACACTATTCTCTACACGATTCTTCTTTAAAATCACACTTTTCACCATGAAATCTCTGAGATTTGAGCTCCTGCGGATGACGTCATCATGGCGGTTTTTACAAACAGTTATGTGATGTCATTTTAGTCAAGATCTAGCCTAGATCCAAGGAATTTCATGTTCTTTTGTACCAGATCTTTATAAATCATGGTTTTGTCAGTTGATTTCATGATTATCTTCAAACTTTCTTAAACTTTCTACTTTAAGCAGTGGAATCCGGACCCAAATGGGCTGTAGACTTGATGATTAGTCCGTCGGCTTGGAAATGGATTATCGCCAGTGAAGATGGCCGGAGTACGGATCTGACATAAACATCGTCAAAAACAGACATCTGAACGGATGGGGTGATTCCCATCAGATCAGACAGGCTGAGCATTGATGTGTTTACCGTTGACTCAATACGTACCATGCCATCATCGCTAAACTCGAAACTTAGAAACTTTACAAGGTTGCAAAAGGAACAAGGTCATGACAATCAAATGGCAATCTGATCGGACTGTCGTCTGATTGAACGGCCATCCGATCGAAGTTACATGTGTCTTACAACCTTCAACACTTGAACCTATTTTGAAACAGAAACTTTGAACTTTGAAACTTGCACACGAAGGGTCATTCGACCGAACGGCCATCCGATCGAATGACTTAGTATAAACACTTGGTATAAAAGTTAATCATTTTGGAAACTCAACTATTGGATCGAATGACCATTAGATCGAATGGCCATCCGTATGGATGACCATTCGATCGAATGGCCATCCGTATGGATGACCATCCGATCAGATGACGATCCATCTGAATCACATATGACATCCGACCGGATGACCATCCATCCGTATGGCCATCCAATCAGGTGGCTGATCTGACACTTGCACAATTCTCGTTATTCTGTCCGACGCTTATCTATTGTACTCTAATCAGGCTAATCCTAAGAGCTCCCTTTGATCCAATAACATTTTTACTGTTAAGCAATCACCGTGAGTATACTCGATCCCTTTTCATTTTAAACTTTTGGGATGCAACATGTATTCTATGAAACTTGAAACTAGAAACTAGAAACTTTTGAATCTAAACTCTATCCTCTATGAATGTGAAACTTGATACTTGTGATTCTTGATTCTTGATTCTATGTGAACGTTTAATCCTTGTGTATAGTTCCGCCTTAACAATAGTAGCGCTATAGGAAGATGCACCTCCCCATTATTCTCGGGGGTATTGTTAGGAGGATTCTATTTGCTTTCCTTGATTCTTGGGAAAGTGGTTAAAGCATCGGGACACTTGGGCTATCACTTGGACTGCGAACACTAGCATGGCTGAAACTATATTGATCATTTACATGATGGATATGAGTCTTTTAATCTATTACGCTATATACTCAAACTTGTATACTCGCCAGTACGTTTTTTTGTACTGACTTTATTTTAATACATGTTGCAGGCTGATAGGGTGCTATGGTCAAGGAACTTGCTAGGTTGCTGCTTAGAAACACATCTAGTAAAATTAGAAACTTTTGAACAATGTGGGTTGGAATGTATTTTGATACTTTGTGTTATGGTTGATGTTTGATTTTAGACAATGTTATCATGAAGCTTGATTAATCTATATCGAAATTATTAGTGTTATTGAAACTCATGAGCAATCTGAACGCTTAGTGCCGCACCCCGATGTTTCCGCCATCGGTTGCGGTGTGACACTAATGGACAATACATAAATGGACTCAAGTACTGAACTGCATAACTGATATCAAGGTGAGTCAAAGATAAGTAAGTCAATTTTCCTATCAATTTTTGATAGCTAGTAACATCTTTTAGATTTTCTTTACATTTATCAGTTCTAGCATTCACAACATGACTCAATTCAATAGGAGTGTAAACTGGTTTACAAGCTAAGTACCCAAACCCACTTAATAACTCAAGGTAGTATTTTCTTTGGTTTAGACAGACTCCAGACTTATCATATATTACTTCCAAACCCAGAAAACATTTAAGAATACCCAAGTCTTTAATTTGAAATGTATTACTAAGTAATGTTTTTATCTTAATAATTTTTGTTTCATTGTTACCCGTGAAAACTATATCATCTACATAAACCAACAAAACAATAAACACATCATCTTTAGAATATTGTAACACCTCATAAATTCATGTCCGGTAATATACTAACACGTGTCCATACTCTCATTTGTGCCAAATGTTGGTTGAGAGGGACTAATTATGCTAATTATTGAAAGTATGAATATGGAGGGACTAAAGGTGTCAACATGCAAAACTTATGCCTCTGAGTGACCCTTTACGGACCGTCGACTATGATGTTTACGGACCACAAGCGCTTGTGTTTTTTTTAGATTTACCATCGTATACGGGCCGTAGGGTCGTATACCATACGGTCCGCAAAAGAGCAGAAGACCATGTACGCACTAGTCTTTACGCACCAGTCTTAAACATTGGGGGTTAATACGACCGTGTCCTGGATATCCTCGGCTCATTTAATTGCAAGTGGCCACGACCTAAGCGCGGGGTGTAGGCATACACCTGACAGATGCTAATGCTTTATTAAAATGATTTTATAACCCAATACGGGTTTTGCCCAATAAGGGAATAATGTGGTGTGTCGGTTAATCATGTCTCGGCATTTCCGGGCCCCATATGTATTGTCAAGCTTGTAAAACTGATAACATGAGAAATAGTTTATCCCAAGTTATTTATAAAATTATATGTACCAGTGTGTACATGAAAACAATTTGAAATATTTTCAAAATGTGTCGGTTACTTATATTTACAGTGTAAACTGACGTATTTTCAAAAGACTAAGTTACAGCTTGCAAGGATACATAAATAGGCTAGAAGTGCTCGGTAATGCTTTAAGAGGAATTTGCAACTCCTTGCATAGAAGCCATAGTCTGTTATTTCATTTTGTACATTTTCGATCCGCCTGTGGATCTTTATTACAAACAGTCTGTAATTATTATTTCGAACTTTTGGACATTTACGATTGTAATAAAATTTTAAATCGAAGACTTCCGTTGTGCTATCTGTGTGTTTATGTATTTGATATCAATCTCGTCGTGATATTCCCCACCTGGGCCCACCGGGTTATGTGTTAAATATCGGGGTGTGACAAATATGTAAACAAAGAATGATCACAAGCACTTTGCACAAAGCCAACACTAAGTAACACATTAGTGAGTTTCTCATTCTATTTCCTGGGGGCCTGTTTTAACCCATACAACGATTTAACAAGTTTCCACTCTTTGTTTTCATTTTTAGAATAGTACCCCTCAGGAAGTGTCATATACACATCCTCAGAAATCCACCCATACAAAAATGCATTATTCACATCCAATTGGAACAAAGTCCAATTGTTTTGCACAGCTAGATATATAAAACACCGCATAGTTACCATTTTTACAACCGGTGAGAAAGTTTCACCAAAATCTATACCTTCTTGTTGGTTATACCCTTTAGAAACCAAACGTGCTTTATACCTTTCTTTTTCACCATCTGATTTAAATTTTTTTTTCTAAATCCATTTACACCCTATAGGTTTTCTTCCTACAGGTAACTCAACCAGATCCCATGTTTTATTCCTAAGTAAAGCTTAAATTTCAAGATTCATGGCCTCAGCCTACTTAGGATCAGTTACAACTTCATTAAAACTACTGGGCTCAACAGACTTATTCAACTTAGACACAAAACACTTAATTTCAGAAGATAAACAAGCATAATTCACATATTTTTGTATACCATATTTAACTATAGTGTCTAACACAAAGTCATCATACTTCTTAGGTAAAGATACAACTCAAGAAGACTTCCTAGTATTTTGGTTACTACCCTTAGATGGGTTGATCTCAACATTTGGAACTTCAGTGTCCTCTATCCTACCAGAATCCCTTCCACTATTACTCACATCACTAGTATTTGTCTGCTGATTATTGTCAGCATTACTGGCAGTGGCAGAAGTAGAGGGATTAAATGGTTGCTGATCATCACTTAAAGATCCATGAGAGCCATTTTACCCCTCTTCATCATTAGGTATTTCAGAAACTTTAGGTGACAAATTTTCAACATAATAAAAAAAGTTAATGTGATTTAAAACCTTATTATTTTCATGTTCTTGATTATTCATTACACTAGACTTAAAAGGGTAAATGTTTTCATAAAATTTTACATCTCTTGAATAAAACTCTTTTTTTTTCATCCAGACTCCACAACTTGTAACCCTTTTTCAAGTTAGAATAACCACGTAACACACACTTTTTAGCATCAACAAATTTATCAGATTCATTTAACACAGTATTGAAACAAAGACACCCAAAGTTTCTTAAATGTGAAATAGAGGGTTTAAAGCCAAACATCATTTCATATGGACTCTTACCACCTAACACAGAAGACGACAACCTGTTAATTAAGTACATACAAGTTAGTACACAATCTGACCAGAATCTAAGAGGCAAACCCCCTTGAAACATCAGGGCCCTAGCTATATTTAACAAATGTATGTGCTTCCTCTCAACCACACCATTCTGTTGTGGTGTGTAAGCACAAGACATTTGGTGCAAAATACCTTTTAACTTGCAAAAGTTTCCCATTTGACCATTTATAAATTCAATTCCATTATCACTTCTAAACATGTTTATCTTTTTACTAAACTGTGTATTGAGTAACTCATAAAAACTACGCAGATTTTCAAAAACCTCAGTTTTATTTTTTAACATATAACACCAAACAGTTCTAGAATAATCATCAACAATTGTTAAAAAACATTTATAACCTTCACGACTAGTAACCTTGTAAGGTCCCCAAAGATCTAAATGTATAAGTTCTCCTACATTTTTGGTTTTATGTTCACTCAATGGAAATGGAACTCTCACTTGTTTAGCCTTGTGGAAAAACTCACATAATTGTTTTTCTACAACATTAATATCAAGATCTTCTTTTAATATAGCTAGGACCTGATATGAGGGTTGACCCAACCTACTGTGTCACATAATAAACATATAAGCACTATTAAAACACTTATTAACAGTATTATCAATTTTTTCAACATAAAACAGACAACTATCTTGTTTGCCAATCGTCGGGACTTTCTTTAATTTCAAATCCTGAAACATACACTTACCTTCATTAAAAATAACAGTGATCTTATTATCTTTGCTTAGTTTAAAAGAAGATATAAGATTAACACTATACCCAGGCACATAAAAAACATTTTTCAAAACAATATCATCATTCAGTTTTATGTCACCGATTTTAACTACCTTAACACTAGTACCATTTGGGTGACTGACCTTTAGATCATACTCAGACACATCAACACAATTGAACATATTATTATCAGTTTTAACCATATGTTGGTTAGCACTAGAATCAACAATCCAATTACTATCATATTCAAAAGAACTAAAACCAGAACAACACATATATTCAACACCAACAGACATATTAGAAACATTACCTCCTAGATTTGAACTTGACTGTTCACATGAAGACTTCTCTCCAACAAGACTTAAGAGCTTTGAAATATGTTCAGATGTAAATGGAGAACTAGTAGGAGTAGAAGATAAATTAACTTTGTTTGACCTAGAAATATTCCCTTTAGACAGTTACCCTACACTACGTTTTTTGAACCCAGGAGGATACCCAACAATTTCAAAACACATGTCAACTGTATGACCTAGCATATTATAGTGAGTGTATTTGAGGTTTGGATTTGGACCCCTAAGAATTTTCTTTTTCTGATCAAAAGGTTGATTACTTTTAGACACAAATGCAACAATTTGATTTTTAGAACCACTACTAGAGTTCCTATGTGATTCTTCTCTAGACACAATAGAAAAAGCAACCTTGACAGATGGAAATGGTTCTCTAGTTAATAAATTTATTCTTATAGGTTGATAAACATCATTGTTAGGCCCTAAAGTGTGAGACTGACGCATCAAATTAATACAACGAGCTATGGTTACGAGCTGGGCCTTACCGGGTTAGTTTATATTAGGTTTTGGACCTTTAGAGGTCACTTGGGCCAAGCTATAGGCCATGTGGGCCAAGCAGGCCCAAGGGGAGCCCTTGTAGGGACTTGGGCTTGAGTTAGTATATAAACAAGTTTTCTACTTGTTTTAGGGTTTGAACTTCTTAGAACCTCTAGGAACTTTCAAGTTACAGAATTGCTAGAGAGAGAGATAGAGGCGATTTTGGTGTGTCATCTTGTACCAGACGTTTTGCTAATTTCATAGTAATAGAACGTGTGCAAGTTTGATAGTGATTCCGGTTTGTTCTTCGTTTTTCATATTTTTCGGTTAATCTTGAATCATCTTGTGATTGGTTTCCGCACTCTCACAAGATTAGGTTTGATATCATTGAAAGATCCGTTTCACGGGACTTACAAGTGGTATCAGAGCCAAAGAACCTGTTTCTAGGCTCGGTGTGATATCAAAGATTCAAGATTTTCATAATTTTTGGGTTGGTGTTCTTCGCGTTCTTCGTGATATTCATCGGTTTTTATTGAAAAACATCCTATTTTGCTTGTTCGATGTTTGTTGAAAGTGTTTAAAAGATAAAGTTAAATTTAAAAAGGAAAAATCGTATTTTGAAATATCTTCATATTTAGAACGATTTGAAAAAATCCTATATTTTAGGTAAATTGAAACTGATTTGTTAATATCAGTTGACTTTGAGTGGTTTTTCTTTGGAAAGAGGCAACTTCATTCACGGTTCCGAGTCCGGCATCTTCTGAGTCGCAACCAGAGCTCCAAATCAACTTCATCACACGTTCTTTTGAGTCGCAATCACCGTCAAATTCATCAACTGATTTCGAGTCCTACATTTTCGAGTTATCAACAACCAGTCTCGACTCGCAACCGCTCTCCCGGTCTCGACTCATCATCATCATCACGGTCTCGAGTCGCAACCTCGGTTCCGAGTCGCAACCGAGATCTCGGTTCATCTTGTTTGGTTTCGACTCGCAATCATCAATCAGTCTCCACTCGCAATCACTGTCTCGACTCGTCCGACTCGCAACCATCTTCACGGCTGTCACCTCCACGTCTTCATCATCTTCGTTCATCATTCCGTTAACATCGTCGACCATCACCTCCGTTCACCATCGCCGAACACCACCTGCTATCTCCGTTAAACTCATCATCTCCGTCGCTGCATTACTGTTCCGACATCCATCACAAGCACCGGTGTTTACGAGTTCGGTTTCTACTTCACGAGATTACCGAATTCTCGAGTCAACTGTTTCGAGTCGCACGATCATCTCTGTTGTCAAACATCACCGGTTCATCACCATCGGCATCATCCATCGTCTCCATCTACCATCAAATAAACCATCATCATCTGTTTCTGTCATCACCCTTCATCTCCGTCGAGTTTTCGAGTCCGTGTTTTCGAATTTTCGGTTTCGATTTTGATCATTATCATCATCTCCGGTCTCGAGCTTATCTTCTCCGACCTCACCGCCGGCCATATAATCACCGTTTCGAATCATCGTTTCGAGTTTCGAGTTCGAGTTTGAGTTTTTCAGCATCATCGTCGAACTCCGGTCACCATCGTTCATCCACCAGTCACCACTGTAGTTTTAAACGAAGTAGACATCGGCCGTTTTGAAATTGAATATTAGGGTTTTCTGTCGAAGAAGATGATACAGCCGTTAGTTTGTTGTTTTGTTTTGTTTAAGATTTAGTTATTATAATAATAATAGTATAATAATAATAACAATCATCACGTAATCATTGCATTATTATTAATAATATTAATTATAATATTGATTAGTTTTTTTTTAATATAAACCATATTTGTTCTTATTAATTTAAAAAAAAAAATTTATTTATTAAAAAAAAAGGGAGTTTATTTATTAAAAAAAAAAAAAAAAAAAAATTTTGCTTGTGATATCGGTTTGACAGGTTTCGAGGTGCAGTTCAGAAAGCGGGTTCATTCGCGTGCAAAGGGTTTGAGTTAGCGATTACACGGGTTCTCATTTGGTTTGTGTTTTGAGGAGAAGAACAAAAGTATTAACCACCCGTTGAAATTATGGCATTTGTGTTTCACAAACCTGCGGCTCAAGAAATTACTCGTGAAGAGATACTTTCTGTCTTTTGCACTCCTGAATGTAGAGAAAGGGTTGAGGCATATCATTTACACAACGCTGAGCTAATACAAGATTATCAAGACATAAAAAATAAAAATTTTACTTTATCAAAGAATGAAAAGCTTTATAAAGATAAAATTGAAGCTCAGCGAAAAGACATCATCAAACTTAAGGATGATGTAAGTGTAAAAACAGCCCATTTCTTAGAGGCACAGGAGAAGGTATGCATTTTAACTAAGGAACTGGAAGATATTAGAGACAGATATCAAATTAATGAACTTAATATCAAGAAATTTGATTCTTCCAGCAAACTAGTTAAAAACCTGTGCGATCAACAGCTTGCGTACAAAGAAAATAAAGGGCGTGGTTTGGGTTTTAATAAGGCTCCTCCTCCTTATAATGACAATTATACTTATTTACCTATGACTGAGGATGAGATAATAAATGAAAGTCAAATGACTTATGGTCCCAAAAACAATAAGTCATCATTTAATAGCAAACCAGTTGAGAAACAGAAGTCTGCTTCAATCAATTTTGTTTCCAAAGGCACAATTGATCCTAATGTTTCATCTTTGTGTGCAGATGATAGCTCTGAAGTAAAGTGTGATGATGTTCATGGGAGTGAACCGGTTATTATTTCAAATGTTTCTGAACCATATTTTGAACATTATTCTGAACCAACTGAGTCAGACATTGCTTTTACTAGTTCTTTGTTTGCGTCGTTCTCTGCTTATGTTTCGTCTTGTGTGCCTGATGTTTTGGGCAAAACTGATAATGTTTGTGGTGCAACTTTGAACAATAAGTCTGATGATGAATCTTCTTCAGTTAATGATTGTGATTGTGATGTTTCTAACTCTTCAGTTGATGATTGTGTTACAGGTGAGGTCCCTCAGGATACATTCAGTGAAACCACTGAAACTTCTTCTCAAGAAAATCAAGAATGTCCTGATTCATCTTCTGAATCGGTCTCAGTGGACGTCCCTAATGTTGAATCTAGTGGGACCCCATTGGAAACCGTGGATGAAAGCAAACCTAAATCGGATTCACATGATACATGTGTTGACAAAACATGTGTTGATGAAATTTCAACTTGTTCTAAAATTAAAACTGAATCTGAATCTATTAAAGAAGAAAAAGGAGTTGAAATAAATGAACAGTCACCGAAAAATGTTTCTGAAAATAAAGATAAACCTGAAACACCGGTTTTTCAAAATGATCAAGATAAAAGTGAGAAGGATGAATCTCATCATCCGTCTACATCTCATGCTTGTGCTAGTTCTGATCAGCAGGTACAGAAGAACTCAGAAAAGGCACATGGAACACAGGCAACGCAACCAAAGCAAGCTCATTCATCGAGATCAGTCGGATCAGTTAATGTTGCTAGCTCATCGGATCTCCATACATTGAAACGACAGACATGTTTCAACTGTGGAATTCCTGGACACATTGCTAGAAATTGTGTTCATCGTCCAAAAGTGCAACAAAATGCCAACACTCACTTGTGTGCTGATGTTTGTGAGCCGGTTTACAACACGCAAAAGGAGCCAAAACGAGTAGATCAAAATCGAGGGTATAAGAAGTCTGCTCATCAAGGACAAGGCAGCAATAATCCTCATAACGCTCGTGACAAGGTGAATGAAAGATTCAATCAGGGAGAAAAGACGAAGAATGGTGCTCATAGCAACAAGAGTTCTGCAAACAGCAAATATAAGCACCCAAATTCGTCTTCGTCTGAAAGTCATGTGCAGGTGCATCCAACACGAAGAGGACCGGTTTGTCCTTCAGGGTCTGCAAGAGCAAATCCAGCTGATCAGAATGCTTTCTACATGAAGAGACAAACATGCTTCAATTGCGGCATTGCTGGTCACATAGCTCGGAACTGCACACATCGTCCCTACGTACCATATTATATGCAAAATCGGAGGGTTACACCAAAGGACAACTACCATTCTAAGCCAATGAAGGTATCTTCACCTAAGGCAATGAAGAATGTGAATCCCAAGGTTAAACCTTCTGATGGGGATTGGAATGCTGCTAAAGCAAAAAGAAAACAAGCTTTGAAACCTACACAAATTTCGAAAAATAACAAGGTTGATAAGCCAACTGTTTTGCCAAAGGCATCTAAGAAACTAGAAAAGCCTAAACAAATTTGGAAAGCAAAACAAAAAGCAGCAACGTCTCCAATCCTTGAAATGAAAGGGGACTTATGTTTGAAAGAAGTGTCTTACTTTGATGCTTCAGGAAATCCCAGGACCACGATGGCCTGGGTACCCATGTCTTACTAATCTCCTTACCTTTCAGGAACAACCAAGGAGGAGCTGTTGACAATCTCTGGAATGTTGATAGCGGTTGTTCCAGAGATAAAAACGGGTAACATTTCACTGTTGCAAAAAGTTCAAATTTTTTTTTTTTTACAGATGATATGTTTCCTTTGGAGAAGATTAGAGAAGTAAGAAATGATCAGCAAAAGGTACCGTTTAAATTCAGTACTTTGATTTGAATTTGATTAGTCTTCAATCTAATGACGGAACGGTTAACCAAAAATATTTTTTTTTTCTCTTTCTTAGTTCATTATCTTTGTATATATTGTGTCCTTTCTCTAGTAAATGGTAAATTTGCGCAAAAATACATGATTTATGCACAAATTTAGGGGGGGAGAGGAACATATAGATAGATATAGAGTTTAGGAGGAGAAAACTCAGAAAATACAAAAAGAGTTTGCTGTAAATATGTATTGTTTTAGGGGGAGAAAATGAGAAAAATACAAAAACATTTGAAAAATGAAAAAGCCAAAAAGAAAGATTGCATGATATGGGAAGTGAAATAAATGTTTGTGTTAAAGGGTTTGACTAACACATGTAAGGTGCCATAGCTGAAAAGACTAGGATCTACTGCGATATGTCGATAGGCTTGACGCTCAACATGATAAAAGATACTAAGTGATATAAACATAACGAACTATGTACCATGTGGGTAACATACCAACGGCGTATGATTTTATGGTCTTAAATCTTGCGTTGATAGATAGCCAACATCTGAGGTTTCGGGTCTTTATATTGTTGAATCATCCGGGGATATCTTGGCTGTCCTTCTGTTCAGAACTAAAATTGTACATGAACCCAGGAAAGAAAGTCACTTGGAATTAGCTCATTTCTATTTGAATGTCTGTATGTTGTCCCGATACACACAATTTTGATCTGATTCTGAAATCTTCTCTGAAAAAGTCGTGTACCTCCTCTGCTGCATCCAGATATATGCTGACCTGGAGGTGCTAGGCAACGACAGCTTCTGCTGCATCCAGATACATGCTGACCTAGCTGTACGTTGTCGCACTATAGATCTAATACACCCGAAAGAGGCCCTCTAGTGCCCAAAAGAAACCCTAGAAACCTATATCAAATTGAGAAAAACTCATTTGATCTGTATATTATACCATCTCTACTTAAGATCTATTCTGTTCTCTTCTCAATCTATTCCCAGTTAAGATTTCAGAAATCTGGATTGGACTTGTGAAATATGTGGTAGGGAAGATACTTGCATGATAGAGTGTGCTGTTTATATTTCCAGGATTTGATTATTATTTATTTGGGTGTTCATTGTTAAGAAATAAAAACATGATAAAACAGATTATATGCAGACCTAGACATAGTCAGGATATCTTAAAGGATGACATCAGTATACTCACCTGCTACGATGAATCGTTGTGCTTACCTTGATCGCGGGGGTATGCCTTGGAATGGGACACACGGGTATAATAGTATAATATTACTTAAAGCATATCACGATGTTGAAAAATTGAAAGTTGAGCGTTAAAGTTTAAGTGGACAAACATATTGGCAATCGCATAGACCAGTTTGATTAGGCTCGTACTGAAAAGTGTTCCTTAGTCTGCCTGAGAACGAATTTTGATCCCATTGCAATTGTAATTGTATATTATGGTAGTTGTTTATATTTTGAGTTTTTATTTGTTTTTGGTTCTTAAAAATTAAAAAAAAAATACAAAAAATAGTGTCTTGTTTTTTCTTAAAATTAAAAAATATAACCGTTCTTGAAGATTTGACTGATCATCAAAAGTTAAAAGAATTTAAATTGTGAAATTTCATGTACCTAGTGTTCATGTGGTACTCTCCCTGTTGCATAAGAAATGTTTGCTTATGAGTTTGTGAGTATGTGCAGAACTTGATTTTAATCAAGAACAGGGGTTGTTGAAGACTGAGATGCTGTTAGCTGTTGACGAAGCATGGAGCAGCACAACAACTAGATCTACCTGAGTCAGAAGAATCGGATACGCAACGCCGTCTGACAGTGAAAGTACATTTGAAGAAGTACCATGAACCTGTTTGAAAGACAAAGATTGAAGAAGAAAAGAGCTGCTGAGAATCCTCCTCTCACATTCTTTTTAACAAAGACTTTCAAGAAGATGCTGATCGAGATCCTGATATGAAGCTAACCACAAGAGCTGAAGAAAGAGACCCAGTGCTGAGAGTTCAGAAGTCAAGAACTTCCACAACAGCTGCAGCATAGAGACAACCATAGACTTCGTTGAAGACGTTGCTGAATTCATGGTATGAAGACAATTTGATGGCATCAGTCTAGGGGGAGATTGTTAGGCCCTAAAGTGTGAGACTGACGCATCAAATTAATACAACGAGCTATGGTTACGAGCTGGGCCTTACCGGGTTAGTTTATATTAGGTTTTGGACCTTTAGAGGTCACTTGGGCCAAGCTATAGGCCATGTGGGCCAAGCAGGCCCAAGGGGAGCCCTTGTAGGGACTTGGGCTTGAGTTAGTATATAAACAAGTTTTCTACTTGTTTTAGGGTTTGAACTTCTTAGAACCTCTAGGAACTTTCAAGTTACAGAATTGCTAGAGAGAGAGATAGAGGCGATTTTGGTGTGTCATCTTGTACCAGACGTTTTGCTAATTTCATAGTAATAGAACGTGTGCAAGTTTGATAGTGATTCCGGTTTGTTCTTCGTTTTTCATATTTTTCGGTTAATCTTGAATCATCTTGTGATTGGTTTCCGCACTCTCACAAGATTAGGTTTGATATCATTGAAAGATCCGTTTCACGGGACTTACAATCATCCAACCCCATAAGAAACTGCATTAGTTTAATCAATGTATTAAAATCATTATAATCCTTAGCTGCCTGACATGAACATGTGGGAAGCTGTAACATAGCATCAAATTGCTTCCACATGGTATTCAACTTATGGTAATATTCTGAAACAGAACTACCATTATGAGAAATACAATTAATTTTTTTATAAAGATCATACACTATAGAACTATCCACCTTATCATACGTTTCTTTCAAGTTCATCCAAACCTCAAATGCTAACTTAGAAAACACCTGGCCTAAGTATAGTTCCTCTGAAACAGAGTTTAACAACTAGGTTAAAACCACTGAATTACATCTATCCTACTGATTTCCTAGAACTTCATCATCTTGTGACCTCTCACACTTTTCGTCTATAAAACCGAATATTTTTTAGCCTCCAGTGCAAGTTTCATAGCACTGAACCAAACTTTATAATTCTCTGTTCCTTTTAAGTTGATACTGACTATAGTAAGACTACTAGAATCACTGGGATGAAGGTACAGGGGGTCTCCTATATCCAGTTTACTAATAAGGGTTGCAGATGTACTAGTATCACCCATGACAACACACAAGAAGAACAACAAAAAATCAAGAACAAACACAAAGACGGAAGTAACACAAACAATTGATGTATTGCAAAATACATGCTTATATCGTGTATAGTTTGTACGTTTTATCGTTATTTTTAGCTTAGTTTAGTTTAGAATTACGTGCTATTGATCTACATTGTGTTTTCCAGGTCTCGATACATAAAAGTGATGAAATTGGAGCAAAACCGAGCTATAAACGTTGAACGTCAAGTCTTGGAATGAATTGAAAAAGTGTTAGAATTATTTCAGAGATTTTGGGAGTTGGAGCTGAGATTTAAAGTGAACATTCTGTGAAAAAAAGCTCAGTCGCGTAGCGCTAAGGTGAAAACATGCTCAGTCGCGCTACGCTACTGATGTGGTTGTTGACTCGCTGACTTTTGATGAGCTCGCGTAGCGCGAGAGCTAAAGGAGGACCAGTCGCGTGCGCGACTGGTATGGATATTACGTCTGGTTGTTTGTTGATTAGGGTTTGGTATAAAAACCAAGAATTATAATCTAAACGGAAAGTTACGAAATTAGGAGATTGAGAGGCGACTTTGGAGCACTTTTTGCGAGCAATCGGAGATCCTGAAGGCGAGGAATCATCGGTACGAGTAGAGAGTGAAGAATCGAAGATCAATCGGGTTTTCCAATCCTTTGTTTGTCGATTACTTGTTTGATACTTGTTATGATGAATTCTTTGTTCAATAACTTTGATTTGTTTTCACAATTTAAGATGCTTGGCTAAACTTTTTATAACTACCTAGACGAGATGAATGTTTGATTAAAGTTTGGATTTTTAATGGTTTTTATTGTTTGTGTATGGATTGATTTCTGAAAGTAAAGTGTTTTAGGATTTCTGATTTGGTGTATATGCATGCTTGACGATTGTTTTACTACTGTTTATTGCTTCGCTTGAATCTTGGTGACGGTCTTTATCATGGAATAGAATCGAGCTAGGGTTTTAGGTTTTGGTGAGTGTCTATATCACATAATAAACCTTTGATCCTTTAGGGTGAAAATCATGTAAGTAACCTTAGAAGTAACATTCGGTAATTTAATAAAATCAAGTGTTCTGCTTAACTTGTCGCTGAGAGGCTCGAGTTAGTTATTAGGTCGCTGTGCAATATATATCTAAGATAGGTTTTGAGAGAAGTCGATCTTAGTTCCCTAATTGCATCTGTGTCTAATAAACCAAGTTAGAACCTAGAATTGCCTTAGATTATCGCGCTGAGAGGTAGATAGTCATATTAGGGCACTTTTAGAATCGTTAGAGGACTGAGAGGAAGTCTAACAGTCGGTAATCACAACAGCCTTGTAGGGTTTCCTAGGTTTCTTCCTGAGAAGGGTCGGGAAGTCTTAGCATTGAAATACCTTAAGGTTTAGTATCTTAAGATCCCGGCTCCATACAACAATAATACCATTAGAAGTCCATTCCCATTCAAACTGGATTCGAGTCTAGGTAGTCCTTAATCTCATCTGAATACAAACCTCAGTTTTCGTTCGTGTCTTAGTCTAAGTCTAGTTAATTAATTTAGTTAATATAGATTTCCTAGATTTTCAGTAACCCCCCCCCCCCCAAAACAATCAAACAAGTTTAAGTCGCGTCAGTCAGTGTCTATTAGAGTCTAGTTTACGTAATACATAGAGTCTTTGGGTTCGATACTCGGACTTGCTAGGTTATACTACATTGATCGGTACACTTGCCGGTTGTGTGGTATAGGTTTAGAGAGTCTTAGTTATAAATTTAAAGCTTTTCGTGTCTAGTTTAGAGAGTCTAATTTAGTTTATATTTTATAGTTTGAAGGTACAGGGGGTCTCCTATATCCAGTTTACTAATAAGGGTTGCAGATGTACTAGTATCACCCATGACAACACACAAGAAGAACAACAAAAAATCAAGAACAAACACAAAGACGGAAGTAACACAAACAATCCTAACAGCGAAGCTGTGTTAGGGACCAGATTTCAGGTTCGTCACTATTATGGTGCCTGAACAAGCCTTAACACAAGAGCTGAAACTATAACCAATCAATAGAAAACTAACATTAACACAAGACAATACAGAAATGCAACAAATAGCACCAAGACTCGATCAAAGTCGGTCTGACTACCCTGGTAACAAGAATGCCTAGACACAATGCAAGTGTAACAAGAAATAAAAAGTTCAAGGTAAGAACAATCTCACAAGAGTGTTTAACTCCAAAGCTAATCAGACTGGTTAGTTTGCGCTGTAATCTTCTAGGACTACAGAGACTAATACAGATCTGCACAAAACCTTCAAGAATCAACAACCCTAAGATAGGGTTTCTCCTTTGAATATGAAGAATACAACTCTCGGAGTACAGATCTAAGCAGATCTGTATCAAGAAGATCTAATCACAATTTCCAAAGCTAGAAACCCTAATACACAAAGAACAAACAAAAATCAAATACAAACAACAGCGGAATCAACTCAGATCTAGATCGAGAGCCATTTAGGGCTTTGATACCATGTTAACAAGTCTAGATCAAGATATAACAAACAGAAATAACGACAAAATGCGATGTAAAATCTTATTAACCCAACCCAAAAGGAATTACCCCCTGTAAACCCTAGATCTCATAATAGTGAGATCTCAATTAAATACAAAGTACAACAACAACAACTGATGATTATCAATAGATGATCAACACCAGAATACAACAATCTCTCAGTGATACAGATGAGAGATTGTAACAAGAACTCTAACAATCTTCAACAAACCCTAATACAACTACAGAGAAAACAAGAAGATGTGCGACTAGGATATTTTGGGGAGTATGACTGAAACTTCAGTCAACTACCCTTACATACCACCACATATATAATTTACATCCAGGTCCTTACACAATACTCTAAAATGATCGCAGTCCCTGGAAACTTTCACATAAACCCTCAGATGTTGCACATAGGTCCTTACCATATGATACATGTACAATCTGGTCCACCAGAATAAGTAACAACAATATATTACATTACTAACATTACACGAACCCTTTAAACGTAACAAGGACATAATGAATGATAAACCACATTAAGTGGTATCTTTTTTACAACAACTCCATTCTTATTGTCCTTTTAAATAACTCTGTTCAGGAAGAAAATACAGAAAAGGAATTGAAGAACTAACTTTTAAAAATAACCCAAACTGAGAACCGAGTTTTATAACCTCAAGAAATGATAATTGAAGCGTATGTAACCTGTTTATTGTTTTTGTTTTTGGCCCTGGTCGGTTTTGCACACTTTTACATTAGGGGTTGGGCCATTTTCGTTGGTTGTCAGGTTGAACCTACACACTACACGCACCAAAAAGCCATGTCAAGACACTTGAACCTGAACACAAGTGAATTTTCGCAGGTTAACATGAAAATGACTTGTTCAATCAGAATATTTTATTTTATTTATTGAATATTAATGTTGTTAAGTTATATATCAAGTCATTTTACTCATAACTTTGTGATTTGAAATGCGGATTTTTATCGAATTATGAAGACCTGGACCCTTTCCCAGACCCCTGTTGAGGCACAATGGCTTGTTACAGACAACTACATGAGCATCCAATGGAATACTGCACGTATATAGTAGTTGCTTAGCGATAGGAGGTTCAGACATAGTGGAAGTTACATAGCAATAGAAGGTTCAGATATAAGGTAATTATTGGTTATAGTTGTTTATGTTATGTATAGCACTTTCAACCCATTAACTTGAGCTTTGTTTTATTTCAAATGGGTCATACCAATTGACCCGAAGAACGACATAAAGTTACCCAAACTCTTATTAATACAGAATCTTGATGGACTCAGGATGTTTAGATGATACTTGAGAGATCACTCTTGCCATGATAAGTAACATAAAAGGGGGTATATTAAAATATGAATTGGATGACAAATTGTGATATGATGCCACGTTTGTTTATTTGTAGCTGCCAACTTATACTTATTTAATTTATATATCTCGTAGCATCTAGCGTTAATAATGTGTATGTAGTTTTCTGTGAAATTATCGTAGTATTGCACTCATTGAAGCAATATACGCTAAACCTCATGTGAATTTAGCTCACCTGTCTTAATGTTTAAACCTCATGTGAATTTAGCGCGAGATATATCGACTTTTTATGCACATGTTATTGGTCGACGTTCCTTTTTTTGTGTGTTAATATCTTTGAAGTGTGTATTTATCTATTTAATTTGTTATGTAGCCAAAAATTGTGACATGGGACTACAAGGTGAATGGACTTCAAGTGTGTGTATTTAATTTGTTATGTTGCCATTAATGGAGTTGCTGTTGTTGGAAGCGTGGATTATCCTACAAATAGTTTTATTACAGTTGAGTATATAGTTATGGTTATCTGATATCACCTAATAACTTTTAAAACGCATATCTGAACACCTCCAAAACGTGCTTTAACTAATTACAATTTTGAATTTCAGTTTGAACTTGCTCCAAGGAGGGGAAAGCGAGAAATGACACAACATGTAGGACACCTGATTATTTCTTGCGTTGCTGACTTGGCGGTTATCATTAGAGCAACATAAGCCTAACCACTCATGGGAAATAGGCAGTGTTGTAAAAGTCGGATTACTCGGCCGAGTACTCGGCGAGTACTCGGTCCTCGGACCCCCTCCGAGGCGACTTCCTCCTAGGCGGTCTCAATTAGTCGGCCTCGGGATTACTCGGGAGTACTCGGTGCCTAGTCGGCCTAGTCGGCGCCTAGTCGGACCTAGTCGGCCTAGTCGGTCTAGGCGGTCAACGTGGTTTGTTGACTTTTAATCGGTCAAACTCGGCCTACTCGGACTACTCGGCCTTGTACTCAGACTAGTCGGACTTGTATTCAGAATATTTGAACTTTAAACATGTTTCATTTTAAATTATACTCAGTTGACATGAATTATGCTTATTTTAACACATAAATAATATATAACAATTAATTTTCTTTATATTTACCATGTCCGCGTACTCCCCGAGTACTCTCCGAGTACTCCGATTACTCCCAACTCCCCAGTCGGCCGACTAGGGACCGCCTAGCGACTTTTACAACACTGGAAATAGGGAAGGCCAAAACGGGAATGTACGAATCTTGAAAATGTGGAAGTAATGTTGCAGTTAAATTTTCTTCATAAACATCAGTTAGTTATCGTCTGTTGTTTTTTTTTTTGTAAAGGGGAGACAAAACGGGAATATACGACTTATTGTGATAGATTTCTAACCGAAATTAAAATGTTTAGTTATTAGTTTTTAACAGTTGCAAATTAATTGGTTTTTACCTCGCTTTGGTTTTATATTGGTTTATAGATCTTTTAGTTTTATGTCATATTGAATCTGGAGTAAACTGCAATTTTACCCCCTAGGGTTTAAGCCAATTGGCACCCTGACCCCTTCCATGGAAATAATTGCAATTTTACCCCCCAACGTTGTTGTTATGTCGCACAATTACCCCTTGTCGTCAAATAAGGTTAACAGTCAACATAACTATGTAATGGTCAAAGGGTATAAAGGTCATTTCCACATCGGTCTTTTTAGCTTATACAGTACACGACCCTATAAGTAATCGATCAAAGCACTATTACCCCTCCACCTTCCCACACCGGTCCTCCACTCCTGCCAACCCCTTTCTCCGGCGACACCTTCAGACCTTCAGAGCTTCAGAGCGACACCTTCTCCGGCCAACCCCTTTCTACCGCGATCTGTAGCTACAATGCCGCTACTTTGTTGGCTGATCCGATACGTGATCCGCCACACGGCAGGTACAATCGCCCAATGTTAGTTAACCAGGGTCGGATTTGTGTCAGTGTTAGTTATTATCATGTTATAAACAGGGTTAGGGTCGGATTTGTGTCTGATTGAGTCTCATGTTAAATAGGGTATTAATAATTAGTCTGGTTGAGTCTGATTTCCATGTTAATTTTGTGATGTTTGGTGTTTTTTTTACAGTTGACCTGACGATGAGCCTATCAAGCTCATCAGTGGTGGTCCACCTGGTGGTCCTCCATGTTTGGTAGGCCTGTCCTCAACTTCCATTATCCACAGGAGAGTTGAGTGGATGTTTACTCTAGTATTTATTTAGGTTTTGTGTAATATGTAGGTTAACTTAACTTAAATTAGATCTTGCAACTTGGTTATGATAAACATGCATTTTGTGTAAAATGAAGAATGTTCCTTATGTCAGTGGTTTTGGAAGCCTTTATGTATTTGATGGTTTGTACAAGACTAGATTTTGGGTATGTTGTTAGCTTGGTTAGCAAGTACTTAGCTAATCTAGGTAAAGGTCTTTATAGAGGAAGTTCGGTAAGTTGGTAAGTTGGAAAGCTACTTTATAAGATATTGTATATAGCATTGACAGAAGCAGTGAAAGAAGCAATTTGGTTAAAGGGTTTTGTGACTGAATTAGGAATTAAAGAGGTCAATGCAGTGGTGCTATGTGTATACTGCAGGTTTGATCTAGGTTGCTTCTATTTCAGTATTGACATTTATACCCTTTCAACAGGTTCATGTTTCAGCAGGTTTGAGTATATGTTTTTTGAACAGGTTTGAGTATACTGCAGGTTTGAGTATATGTTCTGAATGCTTATGTGACCAGGATACATTTGCATACAACTGCAGCCAAACAACTGCCAAACATTGTAATGCCAAACAGCTTGTATATGTGCATATTTAAACTGATTTTGAGTATATGTGCATGTTCTGATCCTTGGACAGATTGTAATGTTTAAACTACACATTGTAATGCCAAACAGCTAGTGAAGGGGTACATTGTTGACTTTAAATACAAATGTTTAAACTGATTTTGAGTATATGTGTTTTGGGCAAACCTGAAAGTGTTTAAACTGATTTTGAGTATATGTGTTTTGAAGGGTAAGTCAACCATCTACTTCTAATCAGATTGGTAAGTGAATTTCCAACCATAACTTAGCTTTATTAAGTTTAAATCAGATTGTTAAGGCAATTTCAAATACATTACACCGATTTCTTGTTAATTACCATGTGTAGTTGACTTTGGCTGGTCAAACTTTTTTGGCGGGAAGGGTTTTGGTTACTGCAGGGGTAATACTGTGTCTTACAACAAAGTATAGGGGGTAATAAGAAAGGACAATTTAGTCATTTAACAGTGGGGGGTAATTATGCGACATAACAACAACGTTGGGGGTAATATTATAGGGTAAGATAGTCATTTCACATTCCAGTTAACAGATCTGTTAACTTATTTGACGCCAGGGGGTAGTTATGCGACATAACAACAACGTTGGGGGGTAAAATTGCAATTATTTCCATGGAGGGGGTCAGGGTGCCAATTGGCTTAAACCCCAGGGAGTAAAATTACAATTTACTCTTGAATCTGGGTTGGTATGAAACTTATTTGAAAGTATTAGCAAGGGACATTTAAACTTGTATTTTTGCCATGCATATTGGATTAAGAAAACAAAGTATGCATCGGCCATGACATGACATGTGGAGCCATAAGAAAATAAAGGGGCTTCTAGAGTTCTAAATCCAAGAACAAACACTTAAACAAAAACATTAAGTTATTGTATATGTTTGTATAACACTTATGACACATAACAAGCTTAATTAAACTAGAACTTACTACATGATACAATAATACGAATAAAAGGAGACATTGGACTAAATTGCAAATCTTGATAAAATACTTATTTTCCCTTCAAAATGACTATCTTTATACTTAGTTCGACTAAAAGAAAACGAGTGTCGTACTGTATATTGTTGTTGTCGTATCGCGTGGGTTTCCTACTATATACTATATAATAATGCATATAAGATGGACAAAAAAGTTGTTTTACCTATTTTTTTAAGAGTTTAAGTAATTACAAATATTATAACACATTGTACAACTCTATAAAGCATACACTATTTAACTTTTTTTAAATTCAAGCGCTACTCATTGTTTCTTTGTCACACATTGACGATGAAACAAAAGTGGAGTGACCACAAACTCTATAAAAGCAAGGGAAATCTTTACAAGAATCAAGTGAGCCTTTGGACAAAAATAAGTTTTATGTTTGGTCTTTATAATAAAATAAGTTGTAAAGTCGAGTCAATGAGCCAACTCGATTTTTAATTGAGCCGAGCCTGAGTTAAGATTCTAGCACGATTTTAATTTCGAGCCAAGCTAGCTCGCTTAAAGTTGAATTCCAGCTCAACCAAACCTTGGCTCAGCTTGTTAACATCCTTTAACTGGTGTTCCCCGTCACATTGCGCGAATAGCTCACTAGTATCTACATATGAAGCATATGGAGTGGGTTTATTTGGTGATTTGATCTACATGATTGGTGGGCCGAAACACCCCCCATAGGCCCACAGTGTCAGAATGAATACGACTGAAGCATGTGATTTTTGAAATAATGAATGTTTAAAATTTATTGAAACTGTGAGATATTATATTCTTATTCAAGTTTATTTTTATAAATAATCATGGTTTCAAACTTTGTAAATATTAACCTTTCGTAAACATATCTAAAGTTGTAACCTTTTATAAGAAACTTCTATTTAGGTTTCTGTATAACTTTCACCATTTAAGTTTTTTCTATATAAGCTTTACTATCTTAGTTTTACTTGTAAATTTATAAACATGAGTCACTTTATCCCCTTTATAAAGAGTTGTTAAAAACTTTGACTATTTTAGTTCCTCTTAAAAAGTTCATAAGTTATATAACTATGATAAAATTTACCATGGAAGTAAATATATATTAATAGTGTTGAATGAGTCGTGTTCAGGCTTTGGGTCAAATCCTACACGAATACGGAAATTGTGTCAGACACATAAACCCGAACACAACACGAATCAGAAAAACATGTCAGACAAATGAACCTGATCACGACACAAACGTTTGTGTTGACACAATCATGACGCACTTAACCCAAACTTTTATTTTATTTTATTTTATATCATATTCACACTCTAAAATTATAAGTATACAAATACAAAATAACACACAAATTAATTGCGTTTAAACTATTAAAACTGATACTCTTTGCTCTTTTTTTTAAGGTCGGCATAAATACTATGAATTTAATTTATAATATAAAACACATTTAGAATTTAAAACAATAAGAGTTAAATTGGTTAATCCCTCAACCTACTAAGGGGCTCTTTGTTTACCTCTTAATGAGACTGATTCAGACCTTTTACTGGTTCAGCACTTAATGGTTCAGACTGTTTGTTTCACGAGTTGATGTCTGAATGGTTCAGCCATTTGCCTCTGAATGGTTAAGATTTATACAGAGTCTGAATAGTTAAGACATCTAATCTAAATTGCTCAGACATTTGTCTCTGAACGGTTAAACATTATACATGCTCTTAATGGTTCAGACCTCTTATTGGTTCCGCACTTAATGGTTCGGACCTCTTACTGGTTCATCACTTAACCATTCAGATGTTGCCAAACAGCCTCTAAGTCACTACGAACACGACCAATTTAACTAAAGATATTTCATGGTGTAACGTGACACTAGCAAGAATCCATTTAAAACAATCCACAATATGTTAAATTGGTATTGAGGTTTCGTGTTATGTAAGATTTTTTTTAGAGTAAATTACAAAACTCGTCCTTTATGTATGTATGTTATTGCAAATCATGTCCTTTGTCTTCAATAACTACATTAATCATACCTAATGTTTATAAATCATAACATGTTGTATCCTTTACCCCAAACCCAGTTATTTTTTTCAGTTAATTGTAGTCACATGGAACCCACGTGGGGGCATTAATGTCTTTTAACCTACCCATCTCTTTCTCCCAATTAAAACCTCAAATAACCCTAAAACTAATGTTTAAAACATATGGTTTGTGTCAGCTGAGTGATCTTCAAAAACAGCAACTAGAGGAATGAGGCTCAAGGATTTAAAATTAAAAGAAGAAGCAAAATCTTTAGCGCAAAAAGAAATGAAGCAGCAGAAGAAAAAGGCGTTACATGAATCCAGAGAGAAACAAAAGCTTTGAAACGCCATAACCGGAGCTTCATTGCACTATTAGAAGTTCACATGGGAAGAAATTGTCGCTGCGTGTTCTTCATTTTGGGGTTTTAACACTCACCAGTCCCAGAGCACCTCCACCATCGCACCTTCAACGAAACCCAAAAATCTGCCGTAATCATTCATTCCACAGATCCACCCCCGTCATTCCATAGACCCGCCGGGAAAACAGTGGGGACGTTGTATTTGGTACTGTGGTGGATGTTTGTGGAAACGGAGTTTGGGGATTATGGTTTGCAGTGGTGGGTTGTGGCGGGTTATGGTTGTGGGGGCATATGTTGGTGGTGGGTTTGAGTGGTGGTGGCAGATGGTGGTGTTACGGTGATGTATGTTTTTGTTTCCTTTTCAAATTGCATAAACCGATTCAGATTCTCGAGAACTTCTAATCTTTTCTGCACACATTGGTTGTCTGGGTAATGTTCGGTGACGGTGGTGTAGGTCGGAGGAGGTAGGGGTTTGGTTCAGGTTGCTGGTGGTAGGGGTGATTGTTTAATGGTGGTGTAGGGTAGGTACGGTGGTGATTGATTATGGTTAGAGGTGGTTGTTGAGTCATGGTTAACGGGTTGCAGATGAGCTGAACCCTAGATGATTAAAGCAAACATGAGCTCCACTGCAGTTCTTGCTTCAGTATTTTGCTTATCAGTGGATCTTCTGATTTGGGGTTTGATAGATTTTAAAGTTGTTGATGATCTTTAGTTTTAAGTTTTAATTACAGAAAAATGGGTGGATCTTTAGTATTGAATAAATGAGATGACCAAAATACCCTCATGTGGGGTTCACTTGGTAAGATTTAACCATGAAAACTAACTGAGTTAGTGCTAAAGGACATAGCATGCAAGGATTTGCAAACATCAAGTATTTTTTTGTACTTTTTGAAGATAAAGGACATAGCTTGTAATCTGTTGTCAACATAAAGGACGAGTTTTGTAATTTACTCTTTTTTAATAGCAATATTTACATATTACTAAATTACATCACATAAATCTTAATCTACTTTTTGTTTGGGATTAATTAACACCAAGACGTTCCACTAACGTAAAACAAGAGTCTTGTCAAGTGAGCTAGCCATTAATTCATAAACGGTTATTATATTATACATTATACATACGATTTATAACTCATCATGAATAGTAAAATTCAAAATTTTATTTATTATATTATACTATTGTTATGATATTGTATTATATAAATATTTTTATTATATTTTGTTTTCTTGTATCGTTACGATGTGGTTATTTTAATCTACGCCTGGATTTAAATTTTGCTTAATACCGATGAACTACTTTTTCGGTATCGTAAGTTGTAGCAAGTGTTGGTGCCGTACGGGTATTGTAACGAACCAAACCGATTGCAACCGAACAATATCGGCACCATCATCAATTATCGAAGCTATACCGGTATTTGTTTTTATGGTCTTTACCGAAGTGTGTCGATATCTTTTAATGTCGTACCAGTATTGTGACTAACCGAACCAATTCTAACCAAACAACATCGGCACCAACATCGAATATCGAAGCTTGCACCGATATTTGCTTTTATGGTTTATGTCGATGTAAAAACATGTTGATATCTTTTAGGGTATATAATTTTTTTTTTTTTTTTTGGTTCTCTTTTGGTCGCTATAGGGAGTGTTAGTACGATATGGTAGCGATACAGGATTAGTTTATCGAAAACAAAAACAATAAAAACAACATATCGGTACCGATACAAATGGTGTTTAGTCGGTTTCGGTTCGGTACGATAGCGGCACAATAGCCGTTTTCAATAAAGTTTGTATGGCAATGTTGAAAAAAATAAACATAGAATGCAAATCAATCGAACCGATATCAACTGAACAACATTTGTACCAGTATTGATATTTGTTTTTATTGTTTTCGATCAATATAAGGTTTTCTCTTTCGATTACTTTAACGAGTGTCAGTACCATAATGCACCGAATATATACCAACCGAATTTCCGTCGTGAAGCATGGGAAAAATCACTAGTTAATATGAAATGAGGCGAAGTCAAAATCTAATGATTGGGTGTTGTCACTCCAATAGTCCAATTGCGTAAAAATGATCTCCAATACGAGACAATGAGATTAATCATTGAAATTCATTGGATTGGATTGGATTATGAAGTTTAGGAGAGGGAGGGTTGGGCTGGGCTGGGCTATGAAGACACCGCAAGGCCCAAGGGTTTAGGTGGCCTCCTTCACTTTAATCATTTACACAAAAAACATTATATTACTATCGTTCATGTTGAAAATTATACTATTTTTATATTGGTTATCAATTATTAGTAACATTTCTATATCAATTATTAAAGTTAATAACATTGTCAAAAACTTTGAAAATTTATATTATATACTTTGGAAGTGAAAATGTAAAATACAATATCCCTTAACTTATAATACGTACGAGATGAAATTATAACATGCGTAATTAATTTTATAACACGTGTGATTAGGTTTTTACCCCATACGTGATTTCTGATTTTGTATATGCGTGATTATGGTTTTCAACATGCGTGATTATGGTTTTTCAACATGCGTGATTAGGGTTTTGAGTTTTATAAAGTGCGTAATGTCATCTCGTAGGCATTGCATGTTAAGGAATATTGTACGTTAACCCATCCCTACTTTGGTATTCTTATCAATCTTGACACATCTAAAAAGTATATGATGAAAATATAATTTGATTACAATAAGTAAATAAATAGAAACCTACAAATAAGGTATAGTGTCGTGACGCTTGAAGTCTTAAAGGTGAAGAGTATGTTGTGAGAGCTTGAGTGCCATGACCGAGAACATAAAGTCTCTCTTCACGTCTTCACTATGTACAAATTTGTGCCCGTAATTAGAAATAGATAAAGTACCTTTGTAGAGTTGACATAATGGGTCATCCAAGATTCTAATACATTCTATAGAGTAATGATTTTAAGCGGTTTTGAAAGCACATCAAATAGGCGTGCAATTTGAAGGCCAAGAGCTTCAACCATTTCTTATATGGTGAGAGAAGACTAGAGAAGAATAAGAACACGTCGATTAACTTCATGCTAGATAAAAAAAAGTATGGATTTCGTGAGGAAGTTCCGTTTGTATCAATGGTATGCATAGGCGG